>JANZLB010000018.1:2943668-2950550 GCA_026167865.1 Notarius quadriscutis
TTAATGATATCTGGATGTAACATTGCTGTGTGTTGCATTGTAACTTTGCTAGGATGTAACATTGTTGTGCGGTGTTGTTTTGTTGTGTTGTAATTTTGCTAGGATGTAGCATTGTTGTGTAGTGTTGTAACTTTGTTAGGCTCTAACACATTGTTTTAACTTTCTTAGCAGTGTAACATTGTTTTGTTACTGTGATGTAACTTTGCTGGGATTAACATTGTTGTGTGGTGGTGTAACTTCACTCAGATGTAACATTGTTGTGTTTTAACTTTGCGAGATTAAAATATTGTTGTATTGTTGTGCTTTAACTTTGCTAAGATATCACATTGTTGTGTTGTTTGCTAGTATGCAACATTGTGTTGTTCTACTGTAACATTTTTAGGATGTAACATAGTTGTGTTTTATTGTTGTTAGGATGTGATATGTAATGTGAAATTGTCAGGATTTAACATTATTGTCTTTTAATGATATCTGGATGTAACACTGCTGTGTTGTTGCATTGTAACTTTGCTGGGATGTAACATTGTTGTGCAGTGTTGTGTTTTGTTGTGCTGTAACTTTGTTAGGATGTAACATTGTTGTGTTGTTGTTGTGTTTTAACTTTGCTAGGATGAAACACTGTGTTATGTAACATTGTTTTCACTTTCTTAGGAGTGTAACATTGTTCTGTTACTGTGATGTAACTTTGCTGGGATTAACATTGTTGTGTGGTGGTGTAACTTCACTCAGATGTAGCGTTGTCGTGTTCTAACTTCGTGAGATTAAAACATTCTAGTGTTGTATTTTAACTTTGCTAGGATGTAACATCGTTGTGTGCTGTTGCGTTTTGTTGTGTTGTAACTTTGTTAGGCTCGAACATTTTTTTATTTTATTAAGCTTCCACCTCAGATACAGTAAATAAACACATTAAAAAATGGTGGGGGTCACACAACAGAGCTAGGCTCCAGTAACAGTGTGCCCTAATACATTGTTGTATTGTTGTGTTTTAACTTTGCTAGGATGTAATGTTGTTGTGTTGTAACATTGTTTTATTGTCTTCTCACTTTGCTAGGATGTAACATTGTTTTATTGTGTTGTAATTATGTTGTAATTTTGCTAGGATGTAACATTGTTGTGTAGTGTTGTAACTTTGTCATGATGTAACATTGCTGTGTTGTTGTGTTTTAACTTTGCTAGGATGAAACACTGTGTGTGATGTAACATTGTTTTAACTTTCTTAGGAGTGTAACACTGTTCTGTTACTGTGATGTAACTTTGCTGGGATTAACATTGTTGTGTGGTGGTGTAACTTCACTCAGATGTAACATTGTTGTTGTGTTTTAACTTTGCGAGATTAAAACATTATCGTGTTGTTGTGTTTTAACTTTGCTAGGATGTAACACTGTTGTGTTATTGTGTTGTTTGCTAGTACGCAACATTGTGTTGTTCTATTGTAACATTTTTAGGATGTAACATAGTTGTGTTTTACTGTTGTTAGGAACTAACACTGTTGTGTTCTAAAGTTCAAAGAATGTTTTTGCTTATTACATTTGAAGATAATTTCGGTGATCAGTCAAGCGAGCGAAAGCTAACCGAGCAAGTGTAGCTACTGTGTGACTTTATAATTGACAGGTTGCTACACAGAGGTTGATTCCTCCTTCCCTGCTGGAGTGGTGTTGCAGGTGGAGTCTCAGACGGAGGGCTGTGAATTAGGTGTGCTCATTATAATATTTGGCCACACCCTTGAGGACAGTTCTATCGTCGAGTTCAGCTGCTGTTTGGTCTTTCATCAGAGTTCAGTCTTATTGAAACATTGCGAGGTGAAATAACAACTGGACTCATGTTTTTCGTTCTGCTGTAGCAGAAGCTTTATGTCATGTAAAGTGAGCACGGGAGTTAAGTTTCACTTCAACACACCCACACACACACAGTGACATGCTATGTTTGTCTTCATTATTCAAACACACAGCCTCTCATAGTGTCTTGTGGTACAATATTTGAGGAAACTGCATTCAGACAAAAACAATAACAACAACAACCTCATAACGTCATGTAGGAGCCTGTGGCTTCCTGCATCTCACAGCGATGAGCAGAGCGGGTTTGTCGAGTAACAGAACCCGAGTTGCTTTACTACACTCTGCTGGTGGGTAAAAGTTAACTCATTAAAACTTGGTCCATTAATAATGCACTTTACATCAGCAGAACTTCTCCCTCACACACCAAATGTATCACAGGTAGCTTGTTACGGTACGACTCACATGGCAAAACACAAAATGTAAGATTACAGAAAAGGGTGAGACTTTACCAAGTGACAAGCGTCCCTGAGTCAACAAGAATCATACAGTAAAATTTTAAATTTCTTTTCATGTTTGTGGCTTTGTGTTCTGCCTTGCATAAAGTATGTTAGCTTTCACTTACTGAATTAACCTTCGCTCACGAGGTTAGCATTGCGTACAGATTGGCTAAGCTAAGCTCTTGTTAAACAGCCGGTCAAGCTTGCTAGTAAAATAGCAACAATGTCACACGATCAAATTTGTGATTGGCTAATCACATTTAAAGGGGAACTGAAGTCAATTTTAAACTTGCTTTATTTCTTAATTAACGCGTTTTTCAGTTACATTTTTGGTTTTAATAATCTTATATCGTGACTCGTATTGGCATGTTATATTACACTTATCAGCCTTTTCAGTTTTTAGCCATGTTGAATGTAGTTTGTATGGTCCACAGCAGGCGACGCTTATCCGCGCAACCTTCATGAGACTTGTGCGAGACTTCAAACGTGAAGTGTCAGCGCCGCCATTTTGAAAACTGCTTACACAGCAGCCAGATTGCCATATCATTCCAATTTAGATTAATTTTGAGATTTGCCAGCTTCATCAATGATGAAATGTCAGTCCTGCATGCAGTGGCGCGTGCACCTGAAGGCGCGCCTCGAGCTGCGTGCGCCGAGTGGACTCCAGCACGTGCGCTATGAACAAGGCACACCTGAGCTCAAATAAGGAACTACAGTATGTGTTTTGCCAATTTAAGGACTGTGCTGATGCATTTGCATCGTGAAGTATTACGATACGCATGTACGCATTACCGAGCCTTTCTGCCCGTTGTCTTGATTTCCTGTTTCACGATCCTTGTGCCTGTTTCTCGTTCTTGTGCTCGACCGACCCTTTTGCCTGTATTCTCGTTTTTGATCGAGCCTGCCGTTTTGGATTGTTTGCCTGTGTATATATTGTCTCACTGTGTATATATATATATTCTGCACTTTATTAAACTGTATACTCCTGCACATACATCCGCCTCTCTCACGTACGTGACATGGAGATTATTCCACACGAGTTCAAACCAATGTGGAGTCAAGAAGATACATATTATACTGAGCGCATTTCCCACATAATCCTCACTAAGGTTTCGGACAGCACTACAAAATGGTGTCCCCACTATATAGCGCCCTATATAGTGAGTAGGGAGCGATTTCAGACACAGGGATGGAGTTTGGCTTCAGATGGCATAAAGGAAGCACGTTTTTGCCCCACTATCCTCAACTGGTAGCTGCTGTGTTACAGGGGAGTGCTAGTGTTACCTGTAGCTAGCAGGTCGAAAACTGGCAAGACCAAACTGGGAAGGAAGAAAACCCCTGTTGCCATCAGAAGACACTTAATTAGTGCAGTTGTCATGAGCTCTCAATATAAATACACCTGTTCCTGGATGGTGCCAGAGTTTATTAGAGAACGTACCTAGACAAACAGCATCATGAAGACCAAAGAGCTATCGAAACAAGTCTTAGCGAAAGTTCTGGAAAAGTATCAATCAGGGTTTGGTTATAAAAATATTTCAAGCATTCTGCAGAGCACCCTTAAATATATTTTTAAAAATGGAAAGTATAGGACACAACCATGACTGTACCATAGTTGAGACCATCTACTAAATGTCAGCTGTTCACACGGCAACCATAATCCGGACATGCATGAAAGCTGGGCTTTATGGAAGAGTGGCAAGCCATGTGAAATCCTATTTGAAGTTTGCCAGAAGGCATATTGGAGTGTCTGCAAAAATGGAAAATAGTATTCTGGTCTGATGAGGCCAAAATATAACTTGGGGAAAAAAGTGCTATCATGGCACAACACTGCCCATCACCCTGGAAAACATCCCTAGAGTGAAGCATGGTAGTGGCAGCATCAGGCTGAGTTTCACTTTGTACTTTGTATTATAAAATGTGGAAATGGTCAAGGGGGGTGAATACGTATGCAAGTCACTATATGTGTCATAAAATATACAATATTATTTAAATTTTAAGAATTTTTAGATGCAATATGATGTTTTCATATTTTTCTGCGTTGATGTGAATGCGGCAATATCTGATGAGGAATGAGAACCAGTCATGTGCACAGCACAGTAGATGGGACTAAGGTATACAAAACAGAAACAGGCCTTAGAGTGATTTATAGATGAGAAAGAGTGGTGACCGAAACTACAACCGTGTGTGTAAGAGTGAATCTCTCGTTCTGTGCCTGGCTCTCATCCACTTATCCATATGCTTCTTCTCACTTCCTGCCACTCCAAATCCTCCCTGTTCACATGATGCATCATTCTCCTTTATATTATCTAGCTACCTCTTTTTTTTCTTTTTTTTTACCCCGTACCTACTTCTCTGACCTTCCCCTAACCTTTCTTTCCCCTCTCCATCACCTCACTGCTGTTGCTGTTCAAGAATGTCGAAGAGAGCCTGCATCAGCCGGTCGTCTCTGTGCCGATAAGCTTGTGCTCTATAGAAATTGTCGCTGTAGTCGTTGTACAGGTTGCTCTCAGGAACTGTGTCCTGTTTGAGCCAGTCCATGGCTTCGAGCAACTTCTGCTTGGGGATCCTGTCTCGGGTTTCGGCTCGGCCGAGGGAAGCCATGGAGTGAGGATAGATGGCTGGGGTCTGCCTGTTAAAAGCTGACTGGAGGAGGTGGAGCAGCGCTAAATTGGGGGAGGACGAAATCTGGGATAAAGTAGGCTTTTCTTCTGGGCCAGAAGCAGAGTCAGGAGTGGAAGAAGTGACTTTAGCTGGTGTTTGGGGCTTCTCAGGTTTGTTGGGCGAGATGGCGGGCTCCTATAATGAATATACAATGTAATATTTGATTTTAACAAATAACAAAAGAACATGTCTGAAAGGGCACATTCAAACTTTGCAGGAATTTAAAGGAGCAGTTTGGAATTTTTCAGTTGCCAAGCAATTCCCTTGGGCACTAAACAAATTTTGCCCTTTCTATTAGAACTAGATTTGCCTCATTCTTCACCTGTTAGAGAAAAGAGACGAGGCTAAGAAGCTTGATAACAGCTGGAATGGAGCTCATTTCTGGGCCAGAAAAATATAAACAGAAGCTTGTAACAAAGAAAGTAGCAATATCTACTGAATAGAAATTATGCAAACCCCAATTTTTCAAAGTTATCTTTGAAATAATATGATCCGTACAGGTCGAGAAACATCTACAGAATTACAAACTGCACCTTTAAACAATTAGTAAATACACTCATTGGCCAATTTATTAGGCACACCCATCCACCTGCTGTTTTATCTAATCAGCCAATCCCTTGACAGCAGCACAATGCAGAAATGAAATCATGCGGATACAAATCAAGAGCTTCGGTTAATGTTCACAATGTTCAAACATCAGAATGGGAAAATTTTTATCTCAAAATGTGACTTTCACTGTGCCATGGGTGTTGGTTTGAGCCAGATGGACTGGTTTGAGTATTTCAGAAACTGCTGATCTCCTGAGGTTTTCACACACGGCAGTCACTGGATTTTACACAGAATGGTGCGAAAAACAAAAAAAAACATTGAGTGAGTGAGGGACAGTTCTGCGGGTAGAAACAAACGCCTTGTTGATAAGAGAGCTCAGAGGAAAATGGCCAGATTGGTTCGAGTTTTTTTTTTTTGCCAGGGAAGGATATAGCGACTCATAGCAACTCTTTACAACCATGGTAAGCAGAAAAGCATCTCAGCATGCAACAGCAGAAGAACACACTGGGTTCCATTTCTGCAGCCAAAACCAGGAATCTTATAATCAAAACAAGTTCCTATTAAAGTGGCCGGTGAGTATAGAACAAATGCAGTGACACACAGTTACTTGAAAAGAAATGCTTACAGACAAGCAGAAAGTGTGCACTGTACATTGCTCTTACCTCCATCATGTCCTCCATGTGTTCCACTCCCCTACGGTCGTTCTGCACAGCATTGTAAGAAGTGTACACTCTGGGCTTTTTCATGTGCTCTGGCTTTTCATAGGTTCCATGCAGAATCAGCTT
The DNA here is from genome assembly GCA_026167865.1 of Notarius quadriscutis. Lineage (NCBI taxonomy): Eukaryota > Metazoa > Chordata > Actinopteri > Siluriformes > Ariidae > Notarius > Notarius quadriscutis. The sequence goes on from JANZLB010000018.1 coordinate 2,949,936, forward strand.
CCAGCTTAAGATCTGCCCCTCATTCTCCATCCGCCCTGACTGGAGAGAAAGTGAGAATAAAAAATGAATATAAATGGAAAATATTGATATAGGAAATGTATATACAGTATGTTATATTGGAGTAACTAAGCATCAGCGGAGCCTATTTCTGGGCCAGAAAAAAAAGTAAACAGAAGCCTAAACAAAAGACAGGATCAATATTGTAAATCACTGCGAACATATTTTTAAAATTAAATCATTAATATATGTCTGGAAACAACTAAAAAAATGCATACTGCACCTTTAAACACTGTGTACATACAAAAAGGTCAATGTCATGTAATGATTATTGTGTTCTATGATTATTAAAGGTTCACATTTACTACATTTATTAGCAGAAAAAAAATCCTTCAATTTTATTGTTATATATCTATATAGCGGGGCAGCATGGTGGTGTAATGGTTAGCGCTGTCGCCTCACAGCAAGAAGGTCCTGGGTTCGAGCCCTGTGGCCGGTGAGGACCTTTCTGTGTGGAGTTTGCATGTTCTCCCTGTGTCCTTGTGGGTTTCCTCCGGGTGCTCTGGTTTCCCCCACAGTCCAAAGACATGCAGGTTAGGTTAACTGGTGACTCTAAAT
>JANZLB010000018.1:3083133-3093138 GCA_026167865.1 Notarius quadriscutis
CAAACTCCGCACAGAAAGGCCCTCGCCGGCCACGGGGCTCGAACCCGGACCTTCTTGCTGTGAGGCGACAGCGCTAATCACTACAGCACCGTGCCGCCCTGTTTATGTATAATTTTATTTTTTTTTTCTTCCACTTTTTTAGCTTTTTTTTACTTTTATTCAAATATCTTTTTTTAACCTCGCTGTTTTTTGAAATTATTTTCCTTTTTTTATTTAATCTTTAATGTTTATTCATTTTTATTTCTTCTCTAATGTTTAATTTCTATTTTTTATAAACTTATTTTACTTCATATTAAATTTCTTTTATTCAGTTTTATTGTGTGTGTGTGTGTAGGGTTCCTCTTGAGTAGAGCACATGGCTTGTCCATGTTTTAGTTTTTACGTTCTCTTGCTGAACGTGTCCGTCTGTGTGACAAACTCCTGCTGGTTCTGAAACTGTGTGATATTCGAGAGATTAAATACCATCACACAAACACTTTGCGGTCATCTCCAGGTCCATATCACTGTTAACGAAGGCTGATGTTTATTGCGCTAACTTCCTGTGAGGTTTTTTTCTGCGATGTTTTTCCCTGGACGACTCTTTACACCTGGAAAGTTTCATTTAAAGCTAAAAACATTACAGCTAATTTTTTACTTTTCTGTTTGAGAAATCTGACACATGACTCTTTGTTTTTTTTTTGCAGAACTCCATTCGTCATAATCTGTCTCTGCACAGTCGGTTCGTACGCGTACAGAACGAGGGCACGGGCAAAAGCTCATGGTGGATGCTGAACCCTGAAGGAGGAAAGAGCGGGAAATCCCCGCGCCGCAGAGCCGCCTCCATGGACAACAACAGCAAGTTCACCAAGAGCCGTGGCCGTGCCGCGAAGAAGAAGGTAAGCCTGAGCGTTGATGCTAATGCTCATGCTCATGCTAATGTTGGTGCTGAGAATTGCTGACTTCATCAACACGAAGCCAAAGTACAGTGTAGCACAAAACAAAATGGAATAAATCAACAAATATTGCATATAATATCTAAAATCAAGAAATAAAAAAATACCTGAATGTAATATAAAACACTGAGTAAAACTGGATTCAAGGAAATCAATAAACCTTAATGCTGCTAAAAGATTGGTAATTATAAAAAAGGATAAACGTTCCCATAAATAGATGGCTCATTGAAGGAAAGTGGAAAATAAAGTTAAAAATAAAACTGAATAAAAGACATTTAATGCAAGTAAAAAAAATTAAGTGAAAACCCCCCCACAAAGATACAAAATAAAACAAAACGTTCCAAAAAGTAAAAATAAATTTCATTATTATTATTATTAATAATAATAATAATAATAATATATTTTCATATTTTAGTTTTAACTGCTAAATTGAACAAAAAGAGCAGTACATTTAGAAATTAAAAAATTTTGCCTTTTTTGAAAAAAAATCATAACCCGTCAAAGGAAAATAAAACTGAGAGAAAATAAAATGGGGAATTAATCAGGAACCAAATACTTAAAGATGAAGCTCCGTGCAGTCGAGCTTAAAGTAAATTTGATCAAAATTGAGTAAATATAATTAGGAATAAGATCTAAAAGTGAAAATTGTCTGATAGAAAGTAACTTTTGTTGTTGTTATTATTATTATTGAGTGTTGACGTGTTCGCTGGTCGTGTCCTGGTCCTCATGTCTCTGCAGGTGGGGCTGGACGGCGGCTCGAACAGTCCCGGTTACTCGAAGTGGCTTGGCAGTCCGAACTCTCACAGTAACGATGACTTTGAAGCGTGGGGAAGTTTCCGCACACGGGCCAGCTCGGACGCGAGCACACTGAGCGGCCGGCGCTCACCCTTCCTCCCCGAGGAGGACGTGAGTGAGGGAGCAGAACTCCACCTCGGCTACCAAGCCACGAAATTGGCCTCCAAACTGCCGAGTCTGTCTGAGGTGACTGGCTCATTCGGCTCGAAGAACCTGATGATGGAGAACCTGCTGGACAATCTGAACCTGCTTTCACCGAAGAACAGCTCGGACGCTCCGAGCTCTCAGTACGCCCCCTACAGTGCAGGCCAGGACTTCAAGTGGCCGAGCGGCGTGAGCATTAACGCGATGACCATCCAGACTCTGTCGGACAGCAAGGCTGTGGGTTACAACCCCTACATACGGCAGTTTAATTGTACTACTGGGCTTTTAAAGGAACTCCTGAGTAACGACGGGGAGCCCAGAGGAGACGTTCTGCCCCCCATGGAGGCAGCAGGGCCACAAGGAGGGAGAGTTTTACCTCCCTATAGTGCTCAAGGGCACATGGGGCAAGCAGGAAAAGTGATGGTCTCACACACACACGCTCACACACACACCTCTCCAGCAGTGGGCATGAACAGGTGTGCCCTACTTCCTCAGGGACATCTCGGTCGTCATGGTAACATGAAGCCGTACCCTCACCTAGCACACATGGGAGGAGGAGGAGCTGTCAATTCAGCACCGCCCAATTACTGCATTGTTAACAGCAACGGTTTCCACAGACACACTCCGGTCCTGCCGCATCGTCAGCACCATCATCATCACAACCACCTGGAGCGGTTGCCTAGTGACCTGGACGACATGGCGATCGAGCGGCTGGAGTGTGACGTGGAGAGCGTGCTGCACGACACGCTGATGGACGGAGACGCACTCGACTTCAACTTCGACCCGGCCGCCAGCCAGCAGGGCTTCACACACACTGCTGTCAAGAGCAACACACACAGCTGGGTGTCGGGGTAAACACACACACATGATTAAAGTGTTCAGAACCAGAAGAAAAGAAAAGGTTCGGCACAATTCTTATCAAAAAAAAAGAAAAGATTTTAAGAATAAATCATGAATCTGGACACACACACTCACACATGCACACGCGCACACACTCACTCATACTGGCAGGTGTTTTATAGTCTCATTCATGAAGAATTTATTTTTAAATGTATCATATCTAAGCTGGGAGATTTTTCATCTGTCCATCATTTTTAATGCAAAAAAAAAAAAACTCAGCATTTTATTTTTATTTACCCACAATGTAAAAAAGCTCTGTGGGGTGTTTGTTTGTTTCAAAAAAATTCTCCACAGCAATTAATTAATTAATTAATGGAGAGGAAATCTGCTCTTAATAATAATAATAATAATAATAATAATAATAATAATACCTGCCAGATGTGTATTTTAATCACATGCCTCAATTTTTTTTTAACGAGATGAAATGAAACTGACGGCTCGTGTTGATGTTTTACAGTTTTAACTGAGATCTTTGTACAAAGTTGTATATAACTTGTTGTGTATATAATGTATAACAAGGCGTTTATACTGTGTGTGTGTGTGTGTGTGTGTGTGTGTCTTTTATCGAGGTGTTTTGAGAGTCTTCAGATTGTGATATTTCATGATTTTATATCGTCACTTGGTCATTTCTAAACCTTTCTCAGCTCAACCCGCTCCAGGACGCGGGCCGTGCAGCCTGAGGGCTTCAGTAACAAACACCAATAATAATGTGATGTTTCAGGGAAGACTGAAAGCTCGAACTGGACAGAAATCAGAAGGACCGTGTGGTGCAGAAATCATAAAATAAAGTTCAGATTTAAGAATTAACCCACACAAGGTTTAGTCTGAGTTGATTTCTTCGAGCTGCAGATTCTCTGAAGCTCAAACCGAACTAAAAAGAACTTAATCTCCTTTTCCCCCTCATTTCAAGGCTCATCTCATGATAAAATGACGTATGAGCTCCTTCTGTCCTTCTGCTGGTCCTCAAGTTCATGTGCTTTTAATTTACACACAGACTGAATCACTAAGACGATGAAACATCCCAAATTCATGTCGTCTTCTTTTTTTTTTTCATTTCATCTCCATGACAGAGGATCAGAAGCCGGTTGCTGTAACGTCACACACGTTTATGAACTACTGATTTATTTTTCTGTGTTATTGTACCATTACAAAATCGTGATTTTTTTTTTTTTTTCATGTGTCGTGGTTTCCAGCTTCCCCTGTGTGAAAGTGTGGTTTGTATTCAGATGTCTGTTTCAAGCATAAATCAAGAAAACGTCCCGTTTCCTGTTGCAGATGTTACTGATTTAAAAGCGTCCCGTTCAGCAGTTACGATGCAGCGCAAACTCAACACTGCTTTAATTTTCACTGCAAGTTTTAAAGACAAAGTAAAGAAAAAGAAATGCAGTTTTCTTCGGCAACATTTCTGATTGAAGCGGCATATTTGGGAGAGAAGGGCGTGTCTTTTTTTTGTGAAAGTAGAGGCATCACGACATGTCACGATATCTGTTTGTCAACACGAACACTTTACTTCCATCAACAAACTGACATGTAAATGCATTTTTAAAAAACGAACAAAACACGATTTGTTTTGGTAAGGGGGAGGGCATAAAACATGATATGATATGATTGGTTGATATAATTTTGTCCCTCCCACAATTCTACAGTGATGTAATAAACAGGAGGTTTAGGGGCGGGGAGAATACTGCAGGAAGATTACAGACAGAAAAAGTGATTTGTACAGATCGTGAACAGTTTCACCAAGAACTCGAGCTAACGAAGAAGAATTTTTATATATAATATATATAAATTTGTACAAAGTGTACATTTTAATTCACCAAAGTTCAACTGGTACAGCTGGACTTTTCGTCTTCACTCCCCATAATGTAAAACTTTCTTAAACACACACACACACTTTCTTTTATCATGCATTTGAAGTTGCTTAGTTCTTGATTTTTATTTTTATTTTTTATAAGCAGAAAGAACAATGAGGAAAAACACGCTTTCATGATGTAACATTTTCACACTGTATTATAAAACACTGGGAGATTTTTTTTTATTTATTTCTGAGCAAAAAACATTTGGTGGCACTGAGACTGAGCACTGCTGTGTATTTCACATAAATATGTAAATAATTATTTTTATGATGTTATTGTGTTTATGTGGATTATCTGTTCCTTTTTTTTTTTTTTTTAAGTTGTTTGAATCGCATGTTTATAATTTGTGTATAATACCTTAACTTCATTGTTCTGGTCTTTACTACCTGATTTTTTTTTTTTTTTACAAAAATTTTACAAAACTTGTATAAAAGATCAAAGTGCCTGTAGGATGTAAATCCAGTAACGTGAATGACTAACGCTTATGGGTTTTTTTGTTTTTTTGTTTTGTTTGTATTTTTTAATCTTTAATCCAGAGTGGTCTGAGTGCGGGACGGGGGGCAGATTTTGAGGGAAAACGCTGTAAATTCTGAACGTGAAATGATTAAACACTGCCCTGAATTTGAAAGACCAGGCTCTTGATTAAAGATACGTGGGGAAAAAATCCTCCATAAACACTGAGCTGTAATTTAACTGAGACATTTTACTGAGATAAGATGTTCTGTAAAGTCCTGACGTACATAAACGAGCTCCTGAAAATAAGCAAGTCTTTGGATTTATTTGTGTGTGTGTGGGGGGGGGGGCATTTTCTTAAACTGTTGTAATGCCTTTCAGTTCATTCCAGGACAAAAATAAAACTACACTTTATTGATCCCGAGGAGAAATTTGTGTTCCAGCAGGATACATTAGACAATACACAAATACGCACAAAGATAAAGTAAAATAAATATTGAAAAATAAAATACAATTGAAAGGAATATTTTTTTGTGTGTAAATCTTTTCATGGCCAAACTGTTAAAATTCGGACCAGATTTACAAACGTTTCTGATTTTCTTCGTAGTCGCATGTGTAATAAATTCAAAAACACTAAAAAGCCTTAATTTACTAAGTGCCTTTATGGTACATTTGCATTTAGCCACGCCCACAGTTTCAAAAAGAGCAGTGCAACAGCGCCTCCTACTTGTGGTGTGCGCTAAATCGCCCAATAATGCAGCTCAGCCACTGCGGCGTGTCCTTAACTGCTTAAAAAATTGTTTGTACATCAAACAGAGTCCTTTGAAACTCATATCACAAGTTAGGACAACAATGCTTTGTGCTAATTTACTTTTGAGTTTCAGTGAACGCAAAATTTTAAGGCAACCAGGTTCCTCACTTTTTTACATTAAAACATTGTTTTTTACAGTTTGAAATATATAGGGCGCCATTACCTTTGTCCTCATTGTATGGCTAGTCTTATCTATCACGATTATGGATTTGTTTTAGAATTCCTTGCTTTCAAGTAATTAATGTGAAATGACAGCAAGTTTCGCAAAATGTTCATTAAACTGTTGTTTCGCTGAAATAAAGGAGTGAATTAAACTTGACAGCGTAAACACCAGACTTAAAGAATAAATACAAATAAATAAAATCATTTGAATTGTGATCTTTGAGATTTGTACCAAGCACTTTAAAAGGAGTATAAATGAAAACAAGAATTTTTCTTTTCACTTGAAATGAGTTCTAAGTCCAATACTTAGCAGTTAATAAGTAAGTAATAGAGAATTAGAGAAATATGATCAGACAAAACACTTACAAATTAAAAAACAGCACTTAATCATGGACTTTTGGACCCGAGTGTACACTGTTTATATTTTTGTAGATCATGTGACCATGCATCATTAGTCTTTTATAATAAACACACATGGCTGTGGATCAGACACATCATATATAACAGAAGGCCACATACAGTGTGTGTTAAACAGCTGTGCAGCGAGAGAAGTGAAAATGAACAGAAAGAGCGAAAGGACGTCAAGTGTGTGTCTCTGCACACTGCTGTGTCCATTAGCAAAAACCTCTGAATGTGAAAGTGCTCACCTGGGGGTCTGCTTCTCACCCGGGGGCCTTTATATCAACACACACACACACACACACACACACACCCTGAGACACATAAACACAGCTTAATGCGCCGCAGGAGGTCCAGGAACCGCCAGCATCCAATCTTATGTGATTATGGAGACATGAAAGACAGCAGACATTAAAACCAGGTGGGGGGTAAAACACACACACACTAACACTATTAGGTATTCATTTATAATGATGCTCTGTTCTAATGCAAAAATGATCAATTTTTAAAGAAAGTTTTTTGTCAGTGTTATCACAATACTGCATTGAAAACTGAGTGTGAACTTATTTTATTTTGTTGCTGTTGTTGTTTTCATGAAGCAGCATTTTAACTGAAAATTTAAAAAAATCAACTCCATCCTATCGTCTGGTGAATAGAATTAGGAGATGTGTCTTCAAATACCTTGCTTCAGATAAATCTCAGAAATTAAAAAAACCAAAATGTATGATGTTTATGTCTATTTAGCAAACTCGTGCTAGTTAGCAAGTGATGTTTGCTATTTATGGACCTGTGACAGTGGGGGTGTGGTGGAGCGTCGGCTGTGGATGGAGAGGAGGAAGGTTGAACCGGCAGGTACCACATGATGCGTCTCACCTGTGATGGATTACCAGCAGTGTATTTATGTGTCCTTTGTGTGTGTTTGCAGAGAATCCAGTAACCAGAGAGAGAGAGACCTGACCAACTCAATAAAAATCACTGAAAAGTTAAAGTAAACCAAACTAAAATGTATCTCTGAGATGTTGCAGGCCTGCCTCCCAATTCCTCATTTTCCCTGAACCATGATGTCAAAACCCAAGATTTGAGAAAGAAGTGCTATTATCGAGTCATCACCCCTTGCTGAGATCATCCAGACCCTCATCTCATCAGTGTCCACCAAACCCAACATCAAGCATGGAACAAGAGCAGTGCTTCAAGGCTCTTCTTCAGGCCCAGGCAGAGGATCGGCAGATGCTCCAGAGCCTGGTCCAGTGGGTACTCTATCAGCAGCTCGAGTGGCTGCCGCGGCCCTACCCCATGCCACGCTCATGAAGATGGGTCTGCAGGATGACCCCGTAGCATATGTGGAGCTTTTCAAGCATGCCACAGAAGTGTTCACTTGACCACCCTTGCAATGGGCAGTCCAACTATTGCCGCTCCTGTCAGAAGCCCAGCTAACACCCAATGGTTCCCAGTTGCCAACCTGCTGGAGCACCCAGATCTCAAGTTGGCTATCTTGGAATGGGTCAGCCTGACACTGGAATTGCATCATCAGTGCTTCCACATACCCGTTTGCCTTTGCCGAACAGCTCTGTGACACCTGCAGAAGGTGGCAGCTGGCGGAGAGGTACAACGTCCAATGACATCATCAACCGAGTGGTTCTGGAGCAGTTCATTGCTTGGCTGCTGGAAGAGACAGCAGAGTGGATTTCCCTGCCCTTCCCCTGCCCCTGTACCAAGGAAACAGGGGCCAATTCCCATGAAACCTATTTTCCCCTCAACCCCTTCTCCTCTCATCTTATCTCAATGTCCCCATTAACTCCATCTATGTCTCCACAGGTGGAACCGTGTGTGACCACCAGGACTGAGGCAAAGCCCAGGAAGACTTGCAGGCATGGCAGGAAAGCCAAGCAGTTCTGTGATCAGTGTTCACTCATGGAAGCGGGAATTCTGCTCCAAATTCCTGACGTGCCTCAGGCCTCCCCGATCGAGCTGGAATGTAGTGTGTCAGTGAGTATTCATTCACAGTTGGTGAAATTGATGATTGGTGAAGGCATGGTCAAAAAGTACAATTGTGTAGCCAGGATATTTATTATAGTTTGGATATGAAGTCTATTTTGTTGAAGTTATTAACTGTTCATTGATGGAGATTTGAGCGCAGAACTGTTCATGACAACTGCCAGAGCATTTCAAAGCATCGGACATCGCCTTCACTAATTTAAACACATATTTGTTAGCACTTATGCACTCAAAATAGCAATAGTGAGTACTGAAGTACGCAAATTGTGAAACACCGTATCACTATTTCGCAAAGTAATACTAGCTAGCAAATAAAATTGATTATTTTATTCTGTATCTTGTAAACCTATGCTAGCTAGTGCGAGAGAAACTTAAATTTTTTTTTATTAAAAAGCCAAATGGGTTAGCTACCAACGAAACACTAGCTGTTCAACAAACCATCAAAGCTCTAACATGATTTTTGTGAGGCGTAGTAATCATTGGTTGCTCCATTTTGTCGTTTTTTTCTGAAAATGCTAAACTGTGGCCTGATAGTGAATACTGTGACACTGCCTGAGCAGCATTCATTTCCAGAAGCATCAGATACCGAGTGGCTTTGATGGATTCTCATGTCTCATTAAGGTCGCAAAACCGAGTTTCATGGCCACCAAGGATACGGTCATTACCATCACACCCACTATAGCAACTATAGCAACAGCAATCAGCTCGTAACGAAGATGCATCTCACACACGGAGTAATGACCCTGTTTAATGGTTTTCCCTTCCTCAGAGTGGAAACTCGAAGTGTGAGACATCATCCTGTAAACAAAGGACTTTACAGCGCGGAGCCAAAAAAAACTGGGGACAGTGTTACAAGGCCACAAAAAGAGATGAGAATCCGTCATGAGTTGGAGTTAAACTGAATTCTGGTTCTGGGTCAGGTTTGGGTCATGCAGAAGGAATTAAGAATGGGCTTAAAACAGATGGAAAAGACACGGCACTTTCAAAACCCTCAACTATTTCACTTCTTTTTCTTCTTCTAGCCCCAACATCAGATTCTTGATACCTGCTAAAAAAAAAAAAACACCTAATGGTTTGCATCAGATTCCTTTGGGCTTCCATGAGGGATTTTCAATATGATCTGTGACACAAAATAATATGTTATGATATTGTATGATAAGGTACAAAATGATATATGTAACAATATTATGTGTTAAGATTCGATACAGTATGATATGATCCGTAATGCTGAAAAAACCTATTTGGGTTCATTGGAAAGAGGTCAGTAATATGACTGGGTATAAAAAGAGCATCTCAGAAAGGCAGAGTCTCTCAGAAGTAAAGATGGGGAGGGTTCACCGCTCTTTGAAAGGCTGCATGGGCAAATAGCGGAACAATTTAAGAATAACGTTCCTCAATGTAAAACTGCACAGAATTTGGGGATCACGTCATCTGTGGTACATAATATCATGAAAAGATTCAGAGAATCTGGAGAAATCTCCGTATGCAAGAGACAAGGCTGAAAACTGACATTGGATGCCTGTGATCTTCAGGCCCTCAGGAGACACTGCATTAAAAG
>JANZLB010000018.1:3162146-3173848 GCA_026167865.1 Notarius quadriscutis
TTAGAAAATGGAAGGACCAATGGATAATCCAGAAGAGACTAGATTCAATCCCTTTCATGTGATGGGTCCAAATAAACCGTGTGCAATATCAACTGACAGCGGAAAAAGGAAAAATGTCACATAGCAGGTTTTGACCTAACGGCGACGAAATATGGTTTGTGTGCATGTTTTTGGCGGTGTAGTTTCCCACACGATATCCCCAAATGTCACTTGGTGGACAATAAGAGGTTGGAGTTTATTTGTGTAGAAGTGGGCAGAGTTTATGCAGATTTAAAAAAAAAAAAATTTCCAGACTAAGAAGTCTGACACATCTCCCAGTGGGAGTATGGCGAGACATGTATCTCAAACACTACTGGCTGTTCTGTAAATCAATCAATCAATCAATCAAACGCTTCAGCATGCTGTCACTCCAATTTCCTGTTTCAAAAGGAAATACATCAACATAATCAAACCATGTGCCATGGCATTTCATCGGGATTTTAAGATCAGGACTTTTAGCTTGGCTCCTGTGTAGCTCGATTAGTGATACGATATACAGTACCAGTCAAAAGTTTGTACACCCCTACTCTACTGATTCAGAGGTTTTTTTGTATTTTCTACATTGTAGAACAATACTGAAGACATCCAGATGATGAAATAACATCTGGGATTATGTGGGGAAACAAAAAAGTATTTAAAGTTTGATATTTTAGATTCTTCAGTTTACACTGTTTGCCTTGATGCTTTGCACACTATTGGCGTTATCTTAAACAGCTTCATGAAGGAGTCACCTGGAATGCTTTTTAGTTAACAGGTGTGCCTCGTCTAAAGGTAATTAGTGGACGAGTTTCTTGTCGTCTTAATGGGTTTGAGATCAAATAGTAAATAATAAATGCAGTAAATAGCCCAATTACACACCACAGCTGTAGTAATCTAAAAATATGTCAAGAACTAAGTAAAGAGAAACGACACGATCATTACTTCAATACATGAAGTGCCTATGAATTAACAAAAATAAAGAAAAAAATTAGTGTATCCAATTTTTTTGACCGGTACTGTGTGTATGTACATTTATATTTAATATATATGTGTAGTATTTTTAAGAATGAATATTACGATAGGAGCAATTTTTTACACTGAGGTCATGTGTTTGTGAAGCTGAGGGCTCTGTTCAGGCAACGTTGTGTTATGAAAATGTCATGAACGCTGTAGAAATTATAAATGACCTTTTCTTACAATTTTGTTCCTCTTGTGTGTTGCTAGTATATAACCCTCTTAACGCAAACAGTGAAACAAAATTAGCTTAAATGACTAAGTAGTGGTCATTTATTTTAGTAGAATCTTAAGTTGTTATGCCTTGATTTTGAGAATAAATTTTTTTTCCTAATGTTTTCTGTAGTTTTAAAAGGCAGATAAAAACCCAAACAGGATTCGTTCTCTAACTGCAGTCCGACAGGCTCAGAACGAACCATCTGCATTTTTTTGGGTTGGGTCCAAGGGGAAAGTCCAGTAACTTTCATGGATTAAAAGCTTAACTGTTAATCTCTGTATCCTGTTGCCGTTATTATGGTTTGACTGACTGAATTGCAGCAAAACACACAATTATTGATATAAAGTATGTACCCCCACCCCAGTATTGGTGTGAGGTCCATACCCTGTCAGATCCATGTATTTTAATGAACACTGTTAAAGTAAATGATTTTTTTTTTTTTTTTTTTTCTACTCTGTCCTCAGATGTAAACAGTGGGTGGAGAACTGTCGCAGACCGGACCTGCAGAATAAAACGCCCGAGTACTTGCACAGAAACTTTAAACTGTGCTCGAGACACTTTGAGGTGTCTCTGATACAGAAGGAAGTAAGTGTGCATGTTCTTCCTTCTTTTTCCTTCCCCCTTCCTGGTTTTAACATTCCAGCTGTTGCAACTCTGAACCTTAAGAAAATACTACTGGTTGTTATAGAAATGTATTTTATTCTGTTTGTGTTTCAGAGTGAGCTTCGGACGGTTTTAAAGGACGGAGCCATCCCGACCATATTTAACTTCACGACCAAGAAGGGCAATCCGCAGAACAGCAACAGGAAAAGAAAGACACAAGCTGTAAGTTTTTAAGAGAACGTGTTTTCATTTATTCAGATGTTTATGCATGTTAAACCGTTTCACTACACAGGGGTTGCGTTCGCCAGCCATCCCACGTTTTGATGGCTACAAAATAATCACGTAGGTGTACACAGTATTCATGTTCCACCATAGACGGAGAACATCAGAACCATTCCGGCAGTGCTTGAGCTTTCACTCTTTTCCCACCAATGTGTCTGTTCGCTCCAAATCCATCGGTTTGATTGATGGATAGACAGTTGCTTGGGGGAGGTCCACCTAAGATGTTATAAAAGTTAAGTTGTCTCTTTATTATTGCACAAGGTACCAAAACTTTTAACCAGTCCGCATGTTCCATTGGACACCGGTCCAGTATCAAAGGTTCTGTATGCTTTTTTTTTTTTGGTAGCGGGGTCAGACTGATGGTAGTGTGTGGGCACGGCTTACAACAGTGCTTGATGCTGATTGGTTAGGCCTGCAACTTTGGACATGATGCGCGCACACACAGAGCTGCTGTTCTTAAAGGAACCGGTTATTGTTTCCTTTTCGGTTTCTGTTGATGCCTGTTTGGACCAGTTATTGTTCCTTGGCCATCTTTTCAAGGAGCATTTATTTATTACTCCTGATGAGTGACGTTTCTGATGATTTAAGAAGACCCATGATGATGGCAACACGTTCAATGATTTTTTTTTTTTTCTTTTGTTTCTCCAACTGTCTTTTCAGACTGCAGCTGATCCTGTGGAAACAAAAAAGGCAAAAGGTTAGTGATCGAGTTTTACTGATAGCAAACGTTTTTGACACACTGACAAAAGATCTAAAATCAAAATGTTTTCCCTCCTTAAAGATGAATCCCAGCCGATGACGGTGGCGCAAAACGTGACGGAAGACTCGAGTGAAAATGCTGTACAACAGGAACCTACCCCACTCAGACCAGAGAAGGAGGATCCTGCTACGTCCAAAGCCAAGGAAATCCTGAAGACCCACTTTAAGGAGACGTTAGCATTTACAGCCTTCAGCGTCGTCAACGATGTCGCTGCCTCTGCTACGAAGTCGATGGGTGGCGGAGCCGTCGGGCCACTCGCGGTCAACCCTGTCTGTGCGGAAAAGGTCGACCCGAAAGATGTGCTGAGACTCGGAGAGGATGTAATGCGCGAGGAGATCCGCAACACTTTGCGCATGGCTCGATTTTTCTCCATTCTTCTCCAGGACAAGATGAATATTGAAGGCAAGGATCAGATCCCCGTGTTCATCCGCTCTGTCAGCAGCGACGGGTTCCCCCAGAAGCACCTGCTGGGGTTCCTGCCCTGCGATGTGGATTCGGACAGCCTGTACCTCATGCTTGTGTCCGAGATCCGCAACAAGTGGGGACTCCGAATGGAGCACTGTCGAGGGTTCACTTACCTGACGAAGGGCAGCTTGTGTCAGAAGCTGAAGGAGTTCTCCTCTCGGATGCTCCGGGATTTCCCGCAGGTTGTCCTGGCTCCCAGTGACCCTTATGCTTTCAACATGTGGCTGATCCGCTCCTTGCCTGTACTTTCTGTCCAGGATGTCGTCAACACTGTAGAGGAAGTGGCCACCGTCCTGAGGCAGTCTGAGATGCTTATGAAAAAACTCCTCACTAAGATTACAGCGGCGTACAGTCACATCAAAGGTGAGGTGGACCGTGTCAAGGAATCTTGTCAGAACAATTGGGAATACGGCACGGATGCCTTCCAGACGATGCTGGACATCCTGGAGCCTCTGCTTAACAGCATCGGAGAGATGTGCACCAGCGCGCTATCGGACGTCGATGCGACTGTCGTGGAACAGCTGCTCAAGCTCAAGGAGAAGCTCAAGAACTTCAACTTCATCATCACCCTCGTGATCCTGAAGAATACTTTGTGCTGCGTGAGCATCCTGAACCCGAGCCTGAGGGGGATCATCAGCATCAGCAGCACCCTGCAATACACTATCTCCAATGCCTTAAAGCTGCTGAACAAGCACCTGCAGGAAATCCCGATATTCCACAGAAAGTGGTTCTCCGATGCCGTGGGCAGGGCCAAAAAGCTGGGCGTGCAGGTCACTCTGCCGGCAGACACAGCTGCGAACGGCGACTCCGACGCCCAAACGCCGACCTCGCCGGAGGACTACTACAGGGAAACACTAAGCAAAATGGTCCTGCAGTACCTCATCGACGAGGTGAAGCGAGTCCTCGGCATCGAGATGGTCCGAATCCTGAGATGGCTGTCTTTAGTGCCGTCATACATGGCTGACCACAATTTCAGCATCCGCAAAGACAAGGTCGCCGACGCAAACCTGAACAACCTGGCCCGCCCGGACTCCTTCTACGACGAGCTCGGCTGCTGGGAGGTCAAGTGGAGGCACGCGAGCAAGCGCAGGATCCTGCCCACCGGCGTCTTTGCCACTTTAAAGATCCCTGATATCGGATTCTATCCCAATGTGCAGAGCCTGCTGAGAGTCCTGGGTTCGATCCCTTGCATCAATGCCGACGCGGACGTGTACGTGCAGTACGACATGGTGCTGGACAGGTATCACTCCTACATGAAGGTGACGCCAGCAGAGAAGAGGCTGTGCAACATGGCGTTCATTTACGTCAATCAGGACGTGCACTTCAACATCGACGACATGGTGCAGTCTTATGTGGAAAGCCATCCGGATATTCTGCAGCTGCTTTCTAAGGTAAATCGCTGATGGTGTTATTTTTGGGAGTCATTGTTCTTTAGATAGTAATATTCAAAATTATTGGCACCTGTCATGAAAATAACCCTCACTTACAATGTGTAAATGATATTTAGAGCCCTTTTTTTTTTTTTTTTAAACCCCAAAGTTGTGTTTTATAAATATATGAAATGCTGGTTTTGGAATTATTGGATATAAATTCCCAGTTTAATATTTGGTTTTAAAGCTGCTGTAAATTTTCAGGTATGTGCATGTTAACATGCTCATTAATTCAGACCACAGGCAAAGGTGTTGCAGATGATTTCTTATAACCCTGATCGTGCTTAATGCAGTGTTGGATCAGTTATGAGTGTGTTTTGTTTTTAAAATCATTATCTGACTCGTTTGTGTGGTGGATGAAACTGCATATCTCAGGAAACATCCAAAAGCTGCAAGATATTTCCTGGGGGGGGGAAATAGAAAGAAACAACACTTCAAGAAATTTCCAAGTTTTATCTGTTTTTTAGATAATTTTGCACTCTTTTTGTGTGCCAATAAATTTGTCACTTTTTTGTTTGAGATAATGTAAGACACATTTCCAATTGAGTTGAAATTTAGATTTTTTTTTTTTGTAATTATTGACTTTTTACAAGTGATTAACTCAATACCAACTGTTAGTTCGTTGCACAGTACATTAGTTGTGATGGATGTTTTGTGTGTGTGTGTTTTCAGGATGATGTAATGGAAGTTCAGCCGTCAGGTAAAACAAACCACTGAATACCCAGCTACTGTTCATCATTTCAAAATGATTAATTCAGAATGATAATTGTACATGATTCAAAGTTCTCTCTTGTTTGCGTGTTCTCCAGCCACAGAAAATAACACAAACGATGCTTCAAAGGAGGACATGGAGGAACCGAGAGAAATCATTTTGGACATGGAGTTGGAGAGACCAAAACCAGCGGAGTGTTCAGGGACTGATAAAGAGGCGTTAAAATCGGCTCTGAAAGCGGCGCTCACTGCAGCATGCAACAGCCAAAGCAGACAGTTTCAGGGAGGCCCAGAGGAGGTAGAATACGTGACCAAATCTGAAATGAACGAAGTTTTGAAAGTGTGCGCGGACGTTGTGCGAGATGGGATTCTTTCCGAAGCAGGAAATTCTTTCTTCTCCCTGTTCATTGACCGAGTGGTGAGGTTTGGTGAAACGGACTTCCTCCCGCTGTTTCTCAGGTTTGTGGACAGTTTTGATGTCATGCATTTGGAACTTATGGGTTTCGTGGAAGCGAACCTCGATACCGAGGCAATGTGCGAGCGCCTGTTTGACATCGTTACCAAAGAATGGCATCTCGATTTTAAATACTGCAGAGGCCAGGCTTACTTGGGTTCCGGGGAAATCTCGTACAAGCTCAAGGCCTTTGCGTGCAAAGTTCAGGAGAAGTACCCTCTTGCAATTTGCACTCACTGTTCCTGTTACTCTTTTAACACGTGGTGGTCGAGGTCGGTTCCGGTGCCCTCCACTGGCAGAGCTCTAGATATACTCGAGAAGATTGTGGTGTTTTTCAGCAGCTCACCCGAACTTGAAAAACAGCTGGACCAAGTCATAGCTGTTGGTCTGCGCGAGAGCTTTGAGAAGATCAACGAGTTTCAAGGGAACTTCTGTTCCTCTTGGCAGGAAAAGCATGACTCCTATGATGTGTTTTCTCAGATACTGGAGCCTCTAGTCGATTGTCTGGAGAGGTTCCAAAACAGCAGTCCGCCGATGTGGAGTTTAGCTGTGATAAACCAAGCAAAGAAACTCCTACAACTGATTCGAGACTTTGACTTCATCGTAGCGATTGTGGCTCTAAAGAACATCTCGTCTTTCACCAGAGAACTGAGTGCGGCGCTGCAGAAAGACCACGTCAGCGCCGCCTCGCAGCTCTGCCAGATTAGCGGCATTGTAGCCACCCTCAACCGACTCAAGACCAACATAAAAGTGTTCCACCAAAACTGGTTCGACGAAGCGTGTGCCTTTGCTCAAACCTTAGGTGTGCAGGTTAAAATGCCTGAGAGCATACCGTGTCCCAGGGACAGCCTGCTAAAACCAGGCGGGTACTATAAAGACGCGGTCAGCGTCCCTTTAGTCGACCACATAATCAACTCTGTCAAGGACCATTTCTCTGATGACCACAAAGAGGCTCTCAACTTCCTGTCTCTGGTCCCGTGTTCTGTAACCACGAGCTACACTTTTGAAAGCCTGAAGTCGAAGCCTCCGTTGTATGTCGGTGACCTTCCGGATCCTGACAACTTTTTCACAGAACTTTCTTGCTGGAAGGTGAAATGGAAAACCAAAGTGGTTTCCCCGACGATACCGGACACTATTTTTCAGACTCTCCGCCTGCCCCTCATGCAGTATTTTGCCAACATTAATACGTTGCTGAAGATCATGTCAGTGTTACCGAGTACCACGCTGGAGCATTGTGGGGAGGTAAAGCGCCATAAAATGTTTCAGGACTACCTGATGAGCACATATGCCAAGGACAGGACTCCATGTTTGGCCATGCTCCAGGTTGGCACCAACTTTAACAGAGATCTGGACAGGATGGTAACGCAGTGTTTGAAAGTCACTCCAAAGACACTGGAAGGCATTTGCCTGGTAAGGTTCCTTTTTTATTTATCCTACATTTAAATAATGTTAATATACTTAAGATGATTGATGGCCATTTATTCCACCCAGGACAAAGAAGCAAAAACTCTGAGGAATTCCGAGATAAGAGCAGAAGGTGGGTCAGCACTCCTTCGGTCTCATGTTAGCCTGCTTGAACCTTTTTTTTTTTTTAATATTTGAGCATGTTTACAAATAATTCTAAGCATTTTTTCTGCTGTCTTTACAATAGACAACCACAATGACGAGGACATGGAGGTTCAGCAGGAGAGCGCAACTAAAAAACTTCCAGATTTCAATGAATTAAAGGCAGAGGGTATGTTTTCTTTCCCTCAGGATAATTTGCATTATTGTTATGTGTTTTATTACTATTGTATAAAGTTTTCTCCAATAATATTAATGTTTTTATTTTTTGTAGATAATCTCACAGCTGCATCCAACAAAACTGAGACCCAGCAGGTTCCTGAAGTTGCACCTGCTGTAATTATGGAGGACCAGCAAACGAAGCCTTCGGATGAGAACGGTCACTCTGACCAGCATGCAGACAGTCTTCGGAGGGTCTTCATGGTGGCAGCCAGATTGGCCCGGAAAAAATGTCTGTTTTTGGACCTCCCCAAGGAAGACCAAGACCTTGTCATGCAAGAACTTGGTATGTGTCACTGGGACCAGGAGAACATGAAGCATTTGTCAGATGTGGATATTCTCGAGGGCATTGTGAAGTCGATGAGAGAAACTGTCCTCTCAGAAGTTCAGGAATCCCCATTTTTTTCCATTATTACCGACAGGGTGGTATCTGTGGATGATAAAAAGTATGTTCCTGTGTTTGTCCGGTATGTAGACATTTTCACCCCGAAAGTGGAGCTTTTAGGGTTTCTGCCCTTGGACTCGAGTTCTGATACCGATACGCAAGCTAAGACTCTTTCGGGCATCCTCTCAGACGAGTGGGGACTGCAGATGGGGTGCTGTCGTGGCCAGTCCTTTATGTGCATGGGTGCTGGGAGTCAAGGTCTCAGAAAGCTGTCTCTCGGATTCTTGGAGAACTATCCGCTTGCTGTGAACACACCCAGTGAGTCCTGTGGACTTGCTTATTGGCTGGCAGTAAGCCTTCATAACGACCCCATCGCAAAGGTGCTTGGTGTAGTCGAGGACCTGTTACTCTTCTTTGATCGGTCACCAAGATTGCACGTTGAGCTTTCTCAGACAAGGGAAGGTCTCTTGAATACTCCTCGGGAAGCCCTCGCTGAGGTCCCAGAAACGTGTTTGTCGAAGTGGAAAAAGACTGAAGATTTCTTTGACATTTTGGTGGACATGCTTGAGGGAATCCTGAGTTGCCTGGACTCTGTTAGCAACAATGCAGACGGGTCATGGGGTAATAACATGTCGATACATGCACTGATGCTCTCCACAGCTATAAAGGAAACAGATTTTGTCATTTCCCTTGTAATCCTGAAGAATGCTTGCGCTCCCATGCGGAATTGTAGCACGGTATTCCGCTGCGGCAATCCAGCCGATATCATCTGCGAGCTTGAAAAGATCCCCGTTGTTATAGAGTCCCTTGTTAAGATGTTGGAGAACATCGCTGTCGTGCACAGTACCTGGTTCGAGGAGGCGACCCAGCTTGCTGCCAAAGTTGCCGGAGCTTTGTCGTATCCGGACATGGTCGGCGGCTATGACTCTCCGGAGGTGGGCTACAGAGAGACCGTTAGTATACCTGTTTTGAGCGGTCTGATTGAGGAAATGAAGTTTAACTTTTCAGAGTGTCACCTGAAAGCCCTCAGGGTCCTTTCTCTCCTTCCCACTTGCAATCCTCTGCCCATTCTTCCAGAGG
Source organism: Notarius quadriscutis (assembly GCA_026167865.1). Lineage (NCBI taxonomy): Eukaryota > Metazoa > Chordata > Actinopteri > Siluriformes > Ariidae > Notarius > Notarius quadriscutis. The sequence goes on from JANZLB010000018.1 coordinate 3,171,348, forward strand.
CACCAGATAAACTCTACACGATCTACCAAAGTGACCTACCTGAACCAGATGTGGCCGAGGAAGAAATAAATGCCTGGGCGGCTGTTTGGCGAGAGAAGTATCAAGACAGCTCGCTACCCACCTCAATCTCGGAGACGCTACACCACCCTGAAGCGATGGGCCACCCTAACGTGACTACTCTTCTGAGGCTTGTTGCTGTGCTACCTAGCATTAGTATGGAGTGTGATCTGATGAAGACCACACTTAACTCTTTGAGAAGCTTCATCGGGAATGACTACAGCAACGCCAGCAAGACCAACACGGTAATGCTTCTTATGCATCGTCCCATGACACGGACTTTGGAGCAAGTCATTGACAAATGTATGGAACTTGATGCCAAGAGCCATGGCTTTCTTTTTCCGGTGTGTATATATGCGTAGTAATGCATGTTTAGAGATGTAACTGAGCTTGTAATGTGGTTGTTGTACTAAAGGTGGACTTGGTGTTTGATGTTTTTAGGTGAAGGAGCGTCTCCGTGTTATGAAAATGGATAGTGGTGAGTAGTTTTTCTTTTAGACGCTTTAAAGTGTGGTAAAGTGTAAGGATAATGTTATTGCCTTTTTTTTTCCCCTCTTCAGAAGTAGATGGAGTTCCTTCAGAGGAAAAGCTCAATACGACCAGCTCTGGGGTTTCAGAGATAATAAATGGCACAGTTCCAACCATCGCACAAGACCAGCCCACAACTACAGCTCAGAGCGAAGGTGCGCGACATAATCATGATCTCCTGAATTTTCATCGTCATAAAAAAAATTTTACCTTTGTTTTTCTGGTCACTGTTTATACTTTTTCTCCTCTGTTTCCAGTGATAAGCACTTCTTCTGCACTACATGGTACCACTGCAACTCCAAAGGATAGTGCCATGGAAATAAATACTTCCAACGGACTAGCCAGGATGCAGGAATCTTCTCCCATCAGCACAGATGGTCAGTCAGCAGCTACACATCCAAATGACACTGAAACAACTTCATCCACGGTGAGTGCATCTGACAATGCACCAGGAGAACAGGATGTTCCCAAAGAGCACAAAGAAACGGCCCAGGGTGTAACTGCGGAGCTACAAAATGGAAATGTGGAGCTTCTAACTGAAGCGGCAGCCGAAAGGATCACCACTGAGCCTGTTATGGTATCCAAGGATGTCCCCATGGAGCTTATAGAACTGATTACGAAAGCGCCGGCTGAGGATGTTATCGCAGAGCCGGTCAGCGCAGAACCGGTCACAGCAGCCGAAGATGCCGCAATGGAAGTCGCAGCAGTCATGCAGGATGCAGCAACAACGCCAGAAGTGGCAGCCCAGGGAGTCACTCCAGAGCCTAAAACATCAGCTCAGGATGTCATTTCAGAGTCCGGTACAGCAGCTGTGGATGTCTCCATGGAGTATACAGAACCTGTAACTGGAGTGGCAGCCAAGAATGACATTACTGAACACAGTGACAACGTGGAAACTGTAACCCAAGTGGCACCGCAGGTTGCTACCACAGAGCCTGTTACAGTGTCCAGGGATGTCCCAAAAGAGTCCATGGAAGTGATAGATGATGTCACTTCAGAGCCTGCTCGAGGAGACAAGGACATTATTGTGGAACGTGAAGCAGCAGAACAAAGTATCACAAGTTTGTTAGAAGTGACAACCGAGAGTGGCATCACAAAGGCTGTTGCAGATGCAGAGGATGTCATCAAGAGTATTGCCACAGAAGCTGCAAACCAAGGTGTCGCTGCCAAGGAGCCATCACTAGAAATCGATGATATCTGTACAAACCCAGTTGCGGTACCCCACGAGATCACCAAAGAGCTTGTTTCAAATGTACGAGATGCCACTATGAAAAAGCATGATGCCCAAGGTGTCCCCACAGAGCCTGGCGTGGGAGTCCAGAGTGCAACGGCAGCACAGGATGTCACCGCAGAGCCTGGCGTGGGAGTCCAGAGTGCAACGGCAGCACAGGTTGTCACCGCAGAGCCTGGTGTGGGAGTCCAGAGTGCAATGGCAGCACAGGTTGTCACCACAGAGCCTGGTGTGGGAGTCCACAGTTTAACGGCAGCACAGGTCGTCACCACAGAGCCTGGTGTGGGAGTCCACAGTTTAACAGCAGCACAGGTCGTCACCACAGAGCCTGGTGTGGGAGTCCAAAGTGCAACAGCAGCACAGGGTGTCACCACAGAGCCTGGCGTGGGAGTCCAGAGTGCAATGGCAGCACAGGTTGTCACCACAGAGCCTGCTGTGGGAGTCCAGAGTGCAACGGCAGCACAGGGTGTCACCACGGAGCCTGGTGTGGGAGTCCAGAGTGCAATGGCAGCACAGGTGGTCACCACGGAGCCTGGTGTGGGAGTCCAGAGTGCAACGGCAGCACAGGTGGTCACCACGGAGCCTGGTGTGGGAGTCCAGAGTGCAACGGCAGCACAGGTGGTCACCACGGAGCCTGGTGTGGGAGTCCAGAGTGCAACGGCAGCACAGGTGGTCACCACGGAGC
>JANZLB010000018.1:3246451-3257924 GCA_026167865.1 Notarius quadriscutis
GGTTCTCTTTATCTACTTTTAGGACTTGTGTGAAAATCTGATGTTGTTTTTGGTCATATTTATGCAGAAACATAGAAAATTCTAAATGGTTCACAAACTTTCAAGCACCACTGTATAGTGATGTCACCCCAACACCTTGATGTGGTTGAGGACACACATCAGTGGAATTTCCTGTCATATATAAACATGAACTCAGCTTCACCGCCGGGACGTTATCGCAGCCGCCATCTTGGTGAACCGCAGACTATTTTATACTTAAATTGATTAACGATGTCACTTGAAGAAAGGATTCTGGGTGAAGTAGATGTCTATGACTTGTTTAGCCTCTTTTGCACCATAACTACCTTTGCCATAAAGGAGAAATGTGTAACTGAGCTTGTATGTCCCCATTTTGTCTTTGAGATATAAAATGCTCATCAGTGTGTGTGAATCCTTCTGCGCCCTCAAAGCGAACGCCTGGCTTTCTAACACTTCCATGTGCACAACCATAAATGAAGGCATTCCGTGACTTTTTGGGATTACTCCGCTGTTTAGCGGCTGTCATACGTGAATTGAAATGTCAGTGTGAAACACACCGTTCAGCTGTGCGAGTCTTTCAGCCAGCTGTTGTCCCACAACTGCACACTTCATTTAACACACATGTTCTGTACCGGGTCAGAAGGTCACACTTGTGGTGTGATGCTAAACAGAATTTTCCCAACATGAAACATAACATACCCAACACAGTTTCTCTCGTAAATATGATGTTCTCTTGAGTGCTATGAAAAGTTCCGAACTCAGACCTTGGTGCTTTGCTTCAGTCCTACACTGGTTCAGATCTTATTGACTGCTCATGAAAACAGTGTAGCACTAGCAACGCCAACTCAAAGGACTTTCACCACCATTATCATGTGCAGTCCCTCAGGGTTCTTTTCTGGGGCCACTGTTATGACATTTTTACTCCTAAGCAGCACTCAGAGGTTACAAGCAAAGAGTTGTTGTTTTTTTCTTAAATCCCTATACTAAGGAACTCTAAGCTAAGAGAAAACACATGTTTTAGATTATTTGTGATTCGATCTTATCGACATAAGTCTTGCCAAGATATAGTCTAAGTTTTTGCAGGTTTAGAAGCTACTTTTAGCTTTAAAATACTTTGTGAAGTCCTAAAATTAGGATTAACACTGCTGTGTGAAAGAGTTTTGCTAAAATCTGTCATTTACAGTAGAAGCTATTTCTAATCTTAACTTAGACATTTTAATCTTAATTTAGACATTTTGAGCTACATTTAATCTGGTCACTTTGAGCTACTTTTACTCTTAATTCAGACATTTTGAGCTACTTTTTGTCTTATTTAGACATTTTGAGCTACTTTTATAGTCTTAATTTAGACAGTTTTAGCTACTTTTCATCTTAATTTAGACAGTTTTAGCTACTTTTAGTCTTAAATTAGGACATTTTGACCTCCACTAAGTCTTAATTTCATCACTTTGAGCTACTTTTAGTCTTAATTTAGACATTTTGACTTACACTTAGTCTTAATTTAGAAATTTTAAGCTACACTTATTCTTAATTTTGTCACTTTGAGCTACTTTTAGTCTTAATTTAGATATTCTGAGCTACTTTTAGTCTTAATTTAGACATTTTGAGCTACTTTTTGTCTTAATTTAGACACTTTCATGTAATCTTAATTTCATCATTTTGAGCTACTTTTAGTCTTAATGTGGACATTTTGAGCTACATTTAGTCTTAATTTAGTCACTTTGAGCCACTTCTTGTCCCAATTTAGATATTTTGAGTTAACATTTTTTTAAACATGAAAGCAGAAGGGTGATGTTCATGTCCCATTTGTTATATCTCTTTTTTTTTTTCCAGGAGTCCTGAGCTCATTTAAACCATCTGAAACCATTCAAAATAATTCATTAATATAGGATTGTTCATTAATTTTGAAAATGAATGAAGAGAATGTACATAGATCAATGCTTTTATACAAGTTCAGTGTAAAGCACTTTTTAATGTTGTTTTTAAATCATTTATCACTATATACAGAACAAAATTTATACTTTTTTTGGCACAAGGAAAGAAACTTAATTTCCATATGAACTGTAAGTATTGATGCTCACGGAGATAGCTCGCAGATAAATTGGGCATTTTATAACAAACATCACGTCGGAATAGACGTCGTGGTTCAGTGGAACACAACACCGCGGAGTCGTGCACACTATAGGAGGGTGAAAGTCCTCTCGGTCCAGTTCATAAATGCAACACTGCCGCTGCATATGTTCATGTGTGTTTGAGAAAGGACGTTCTGCTCCATCTACACAGGAGGCCATTTCACATTCATAAATCTCTGAACCTCTCCAGCAGCCTGAAGTTCATAACAAACACAGCGACTGGATGCTTCGGTCAGCTGCTGCTTCTGGAGGAGGAAACGGTCTGGGAAAATGAGATTCACATGTATTTTTCACTCACCTCAAACAGAGGTGCACGCCAACTGCACACCATCTCACAACAAGGAAGGATTTAAAATATAACACGCACAAATCAGGAGGTTTACAGAATCAGGGATTTAAAGATTTAGATCCAAAATGGGCGCTGCTACAGATTTCAGTCATGACCATTTTTTATAATATTATACTGTCTTGATTTTCTCATCATACTTTACTCTGTTTTACATCACAGCACTGTTGAATTCTGGATTCTGATTGGCTGTCAGGCGTTGATTAATTTTGTAGAACATAGATAATGTGTGGTATCTATTGTATCTGAATATAAGAGCAGAAAAGTCAAATTAAATTGTTCAGTTCTTAACTGCGTCACAATCGGGTTTTGTGTACGTGTGTGTGTGTCAGAGAGAGAGAAGTACGGTGCAAATTTATCTGTATTCTAATGCAGAGCAGATCAGAGTGGGGCCAAGAGGAGGAGGGGACACACACACACACACACACACACACACCCCTATATATACACACATACGTATATAAATCCATTCCTGTGTGCCTCACACACACACACACACACACACACAGTGCCGTCTCACCTCCACTCCACACTGTGCTGATGGATCGTTTCCTCCCTCGCAGTTTTGCTCTCTTTATTTTAACATCAAGGTCATGACCCCTGAAGTTGAAGCCTAGACGAGCTCAGAGCTCTCACACAAAGCGTATTTATGACAGAAAGGATAACTCGGGTGTTCTGGAACAGCGTGAATCTACAAACGAGTTAAAAGAAGGATTGAAGTGTGAACGTTTGATGATTTAGAGTTGCTCGAGACACACTCAGTTCATCTATCCTCGCTCTTAGTGATCTCAGTGCAACTTTTAATAAAGTTAACCCCGAGGTTTTACTCCTACGCGTGTTTAAATCTTATCTAAATTAACGTGACAATGAATGTGCACTCCAACCTCAATCGCACAGTGTCCCTCAAGTCCAGTCTCCGTACAAGCCCACTTGATTACTCACCCATTATCACTGTGTGTGTGTTTATTGTGTGATGAAGCGGAGTTACTCTTACCACCCTGAAGCTGATTGTTTTCCTTTAATAGCACATCCCCAAGTGTTTTATTCCTCTTATACCACAGCAACTTGCTGACAATTACAATGTTTTATTTATTGAAAAAATGACATCATACAGTACTTTTTATCCATTTTTAGTTCCCTCAAACATAACATCTATAAAACAAGTCTAAAAATTGCATCACGTCTTCAAAACAAGTTAGTTCCTGTTGTTACTTACATTATAGAAGCTATAAACAGCCGTTCCCTCACCATCCTGTCTTTATTTCTCTCTCTTCATGTTACAGAGAAACCACAACGAAGCGTACACTCCTCTGTCCTGAAGACGTCAGTTTCAGTTCAGGAAGTTTCAGTGAAGTCTGTAGTTTTCAGAACTAGATATTGGAGAAAATGTCAAAACTTCACACACACACACACACACACACACACACACTTGAGCAACAAACTACAACAATAAAGAAGAACAAAGCTTGAATCTCCACCTTCTTTGTGCTTACATCATCTGTACCATTTGTTATTTTCCGTAACTCTCACGGCTCCTGGAGCGTGTTCGTGGTGGAACTCCTGAACAGGAACTCATACAGGAGTGAGTATTCAGGGAAGTTCTTCAGAAGGTTCTTGAAACTCAGCAGGAACGCAGGCGCCTATCAATTTACGTACACTACAAAGAAATATGCCTTCAGAATGATGGCTGAACAAAGACTCCACAAATATTTACACCACTTCATTGTTTCTTTCACTCACCTCTCCCTGCTGCTTTTTTTCCTCCAATGCCCGTGTGCATAACTCCATCCTGGTTCCACTGGAGTGCTGTTATTCTTATAAAGCAAATATTTGCAGTTGTTTCAGCAGTGGTGAGTCCTGAAGAAAGCTTCCCGGATGGTATACACACACACACACACACACACACACACACACAGCCACATGGTGTTTTGAAGCTGTAGATGTTTTGGTGTGGAGGTGAAGATCTCGTTTTACACGCCGTCTCTACGGGACGCCGAGTTGCTTCCCTACAATGCCTCCTGCAATGCCACCGGGCTTTGATCTGGCTCTGAAGCAGCACCACAGTCTGGGGCAATAGTGTCAAACTAGACCCCCAACCAGGCTTTCACCCTGACCCCGACCATTACCCATAACGCATTGCACAGGACAGAAGGACCGAGAGCAGGAGCGCCGCAGCCTTACACTAACATAAAGGTTTGAAAACTGATGTAGCAGATTACAAGATCCCACGTGCATCTGGAAATAACTTTGTGACTCTGCTTATTAACCATATGTGAATTCCCAACCTGCCATTTTTGGTTTTCATTCCCTCCAAGCACCTGATTCCACTTGTATAATTAGTCCTTCATGGTCTTCAAACAGCTCGTATGCATGTCTCCGCAGCCGTATTTGCGGATAAGATCGCAGAACCCTGCTGTTCGACATCCATCCAGTCTATACACGATATAGATTTTCATCAGGTTTCTAACGTTCCCCAATTTTTCCTCTGAGACACCTGAAGCTGCTAAGTGCATCTTATCAAACTGCTGCTCTTGTTGGGTCACATCACAGGGCAGCCTAACACACTCTCAGGAACGCGCTATCTGCCCTCTTCCTCATACATGAGCTCACAGCTTGCCACAGTTGGCTAGTGTTCGTATGATTGACAGGAGAGAGAGGAGTATGCTCCTCCTACCCAGAGAGCATGGATAATTTTGCTCCCTTGGCTCCCAGATGGCATCAGATGCCCACTGTGGCATCGAATAGAACCCTGGGGACTTTTTTTCTTCCTGTTCCTGAAGGAATTCTGACCAATCCCAGTCTCTCCTACAGTTATTATTATAAGTTTCCAGTGAACTTGGTTGGTTCTATATCCCAAAATATAAACAAATTACAGTTTACACCCTGTTAACCCTGACCAGGTTCAAGCCACAGGGGAAGCCATGGCCTCATGGTTAGTGAAACAGCTTTGGGAAGAAAAGGTTGCTGGTTTTATTCCCTGGACCAGCAGGACTGGCTGAAGTGCCCTCGAGCAAGGTGGCTAATCCCCAACTGCTCCAGCAAGTGTAGTGGCATACCTTGTGTCTGATTAGCCAAAGGAAAAAAAAAAAACCTGATCGTCAGTTTGAGCAGGGAACCCGACCATAAAAAAAAAAAGGTTCAAGCAGTCAGTCTTCTAAGGAGCCCTGGGATTCTGAGGTTCACTCCTACATGGCTTGAGATCTTATCCAAGAGAGTGGTCATGAACATATTACATCACTGACCTCCAGGCGTGCTGGGTCATCTTGTGGTAGCCCTCAAGGTTCAATGCCAGGGCCGCTGTGGTTTAACGTCTGTTTATTCCACAGCACTGTCGAATTCTGCATTCTGATTGGTCAGAAAGTGTTGATTAGTTTTCTATAACAATTAGTTTTATGCTTTCTTCCTCAGAAATTCCTTTAACGTTGGACTGAAAGGAAAGAGAATGAGATGATGAATTACTGTAAACACTTGTGAGGGCTTGAGTGCGGGCGTGTTACACCATGTTCTGTGTTACTGTTGCTGGGATAATGTTTGACTTGTAATTGCTTTGGAAGTATTAGATGTAATGTGCGTCCTGCACTGAGTCCTGGATCAGGATTGTTGATTTGCCCAGAGGAATTCGTTTCCCCGTCCAGGTGGAAGGTTTATGATCCTCATCCTTTCTGGTGATCAGATAAAGACAGATCAGACATGCAGAGGATCACGGCAGAGTGTGATGTGGATTAGAGCGAGGCTGAATGCAGACTTTGAGATCCTGAGCATTTTTACAGTAAATTATATTGATTTTAATTTGCAGCGAATTCCTGTTGTGCATACAGTGGTACGTTCCATACAGTGAAGGTGGAGCGTTCCGTTTGAATTGTTTTTAGGAATTTGGACGTCTTTAATCTGGAATATAATACTCTTTAAGACTAAGTGAGCGATCTGTCATTATGAAGAGGAAGCAGAAGGTTCACTGTGCTAAAGAGGAGGGTTAGATCCCTGAAGTACCTCAGGGAGAAATATTCTCTCTCTCTCTCTCTCTCTCTCTCTCTTCAGAGACAAGAAAAGCATTTATGCACGGCTGTTCTTCCAGAGATCTGAGTCTGGCATTCTTCAGTGTCCTTAGAGAGACAAAAGACAGTGTGTGTGTGTGTGTGTGTGTGTGTGTGTGTGTGTGTGTATATATATATATATATATAAATAAAAGTATGCAGTATCAGATTGTAGCACCTCCTCCTTGATTTGCAGAATAAACGACTTAACACTGAATCACACACACAGACGTGTAACACATGTACACTGCACATCTGGAACAGAAATATTCACCACCATCATCACTGCATACTACAGCATGCACTGAGAAAATGTAGAACCGATGTACATATGAGATGTAACTGATTTAAAAATTTGTGACTGTTGATGATATTTTAATATATTTCAAGGCCGATCATTTGATAATTATATGAGTTTACATTCTAGAGTAGTTTGAGAAACTGTAGTCCTTGAAAGCTGAACCAAGAAATAAAATAAAGGTCACGCAGTAAATTCTCGGGTATTTATAAAACACCTGTACTTGTATATAATTTGGTTTGACATGTCCTTATTCTTCCTGTTGTCATAGAAATCATCAGGAAGAGAAAATAAAATGAAAATACGACTGATATAAAAGTCACGTAAATATCCATCCTCTGAATCTGCAGGTCTCCTGAGAGCGCTTAGTGCTGAGGAGAAGTTTGAGGAACAGATGTTCAAACCTACACTGAGGTATTTGTGAGACGGAGGAGGTCAGCGTGTTTCATCCTCCTGAAAGAAACGTCGGTGTTTTAAAGCTCAGTGGGAGGATTTGAGAGTGGCGTTCTGCTCTCCGTCTGTCGTACTGCATTAGCGCTGCGCCTAAACAGAACACACGGCTGACACGTACATGTGTGATAGAGTTTAGTCCTTTAAGTCCTTTAGTGCTCTGTGTGTGTGTGTTGCTGTCAAACTCAAAGGAAAGGAATCACATTTTCGTCCTTTGGTTATATAAACACAAATGTATGGTTCTCTTTTCTACAGAGTCTGGGATTGGGGTGGAAGTCAGCTGAAATTTGTTGTTTTAAAATTTAAAATGCAAACAGATTCCCACCTGTGCACAGTTTTCGCTCTTTTCAGAGATCAATATCTAAGGCAAAAAAAAAAAGTCGCATGGATGATGTCATAGACTAATTTTCATATTAACTGTTCTGTCATGATCATTAGCATATTCAATTACAAGATTTTCTGAAGACAATGAGAACTTAACAAAAAATATGCAGAAGAATCAAACAACGTTGATCAGTGATTCATCGTTAGGGACAATGGTGGTCAACTATCAGTCAAGGGGCACAATGGTGATCAGTGATTAGGTGTTAGGTACAGTGGTGGTCAATGATTAGTCATTAGGTATAATCGTGGTCAGTGATTAGTCATTAAGGACAACTGTGAGCAGTGCTTATTCACTGGGTACACCAAGATAAGTGATTAGTCATTAAGGGCAATGTTGGTTCGTGATTAGTTGTGAGGTACAGTGGTAGTTAGCAATTTGTTGTGAGGTACAGTGGTGGTCAGCGATTAGTTGTGAGGTACAGTGGTGGTCAGCGATTAGTTGTGAGGTACAGTGGTGGTCAGCGATTAGTTGTGAGGTACAATGGTGGTCAGCGATTAGTTGTGAGGTACAGTGGTGGTCAGCGATTAGTTGTGAGGTACAGTGGTAGTCAGCGATTAGTTGTGAGGTACAATGGTGGTCGGCGATTAGTTGTGAGGTACAGTGGTGGTCGGCGATTAGTTGTGAGGTACACTGGTGGTCAATGATTAGTTGTGAGGTCCAGTGGTGGTCAGCGATTAGTTATGAGGTACAGTGGTGGTCAGTGATTAGTTGCATGCATTACACACTTGGGGTGAACAGAATGACGTAACTCACTCAACTCCGATCACCAGCAGCTGTGAGCTAGAGAGCCGTAACACACTGAGGACAATCACTAACATCGACTCAAAAAGTCACTCGATTTGGTGGGAATCTACTCACAGAATCTACAATGTCAAAGCCAAATCTTCAGCATTCATTCTAAAGCCACGCCCTTAAAACACTCATGTAATTCATCGCTTTACACACACACACGTATTGTACATCGTCGTTCTTCTGTAATCTCTTTCATACAAGGCGGTGTACACAGGCAGTGTGTTTGGGCAAACAATCTTTTCAATGTCCAACACTGTGATGGTCTTGTTTAAGAAATTGAGTAATTCGTGTAAACTGAAGACCCGTCTGATGGAGAACCACATGGTTAAGATCACATTCTCACTGATGGTTTTGTTCCCAACACAACAAGAATGTTCTGAGAACCAGCGAGCGCTGAAATGAATAAAACACATCAAGAGATTTATAAATCACTTTCCAAATGAATAAACGGAGCTCTGATCTTCATTCGCAAAAATCACATCACATCTGTTTTCCTCATGAGTGTAAAAGGACACAGAAATGAGCAGCGTGTGATTAAACAATAACAAATCACCAGCGCTATTATAACGTCCGATCATAAAGTCTAATTAAATTGTAAACTCAAAAGATAAAATCTGTAAATGTCTGTCTGTCCATCCTTTGATCTGTCTGTCTTTCTCTCCATTCACCCGTTTGTGTGTCCTTTTATCCAGCTATTTGTCTGTCTCTCATTTTATCTGTCTATCAGTCTAGCTATCTGTCTGTCCAGTTATTGACCTATCTAATTATCTGTCTATCTTCTAATGTGTTTAACTGTTTGTCTGTGCAATAGTCTGTCTATCTCTCAAATGGTCTCTCTGCCTCTCTGTGGACCTGTCTCACTGTTTGTGTCACTGCCTCTAACAAAACCAAGATATCAGGTTTATTTTTGTCACAGAAATATGAATTATTATAACCAAGACCTGGCTTTACGTAATAATACTAAAGACTGAAAATGTTCTCCACACGCCTGAGGTTCTTCAGCAGTTCTCTGAGATTCCACTGGTCAGGAATGCGTGCAGTGCAAGAATGGGAATAATAGAGTTCAAACTCATACAAATTCCTGGTAATAAGAAAGAGAAAGTTTTATTTTTTTGGTTGATCTGAACTCCTCACCTTCACCTTGAGGTCAGAGAAAGCTCCCAGGAGCAGAAAGAGAACTCTGGCCACCCTCAGAGCCTGGGGTCAAAGGTCAGAGACATCAAGGTGAACCCTGTAACCTGCATATTGGCACCGGGATGAGCGGGAGCACCAGGGATCTGAACACATTCTCACTGTGAGGAGAGACAGACTCGGCTTCTGCGACAGTGAAGATGGTTAACGATTCTTAATTTCTACTTGGAAGCTTTCTGATAGGAAACTCATCTGTTATTGGGTTCTACAGAGAAACTTTAAGGGTTTCTTCAAAAAGGGGGAAAACTAAAGAACCCTTAAGAGTTACAGATTTAAAGATTTTGCCTTTATTTTTAAGAAAGTACAGGAAATTAAGGAACATCAAATGATGATGGATCTGGAGCCTGACTTGCTTTGACAACAGATGATCCAGACTGGACTCTGCCATTTTCCAATAAATTCCAGAATTATATTTTAAGAAATTTTTATAGGAAATTATATTTTTTGAAGAAACCTCCTGGAATGATCATTTAAAAAATATTTCATTTTGTATTACAACAGGACAGCTGGGACATGGTTTCCGATAGTACCAGCACTCGTAATGGAAAATGGTCCAAAGTAACCAAAATATAAGTGATAAATTGTTTTAGAACAAAAAGCTTGAACATTTTTTAACCTTTCTTCAGTTAGGTGCTTACACCAGAAGGTTTCCTTTTTTGCAACAGAAACCATACACACAGCTAAAACCATTTCCCATCTACAGGAACCCTTGAGGAACCTATTTGTTTCTCTCATACCCCTTTTCCACCAAGGTAGTTCTAGGGCCGGTACGGTTCGGTTGGCCAAAGAACCAGCTCTCGGCCAGGAAAGCTGGTTCCAGAGCGACACCAAGTCTTGGCTGGTCTATAAGCAAGAACCAGTGATGTCAGGGGCTGGGGGCAGAATTATCATGACCAACACGGCCAGCTGAAACTTTCTGACCACATTAAAAAAAAAAAAAAAAAAAGCAGAGCTAGTGTAGCATCTAGTCTGACTAATCCAAAGAAGAAGATGAAAAACAGACGATGTCCTTCATCGTTGTTGTTGTGCTTGGTGCTCATGGGGCAGACTAGCAGGGCAGGATAGCAGCACTAGCATCAGGGCTACAAGCTGGGAACGTGGAGACGTATACACAGTGGCGTAATGACATGGCTCTGTGGTGGCTCTCTAGCCTGTGGAAAAGCAAACTGGTTCTTAGAACATTCCTAAATTGAACCAACTCCAAACCAGTGCTAGCACCAGCCCAGGATTAGTACCTAGTTTGCACTGATGGAAAGAGGGTGTCAAAGTGTACCTCTCAGTGGGACTCCCAGCTGACCTGCAGTACTCTGGGGCAGAACGTGGTTCTTTGGAGCCCCTGTGGCTCAGCTCCGGTGTTTATTGCAGGTCAGTGAGAGGGTTAAAGGCCTGTGGTGGCCTGAACATCAGCGTTATCTTCACAAAGCTAATCTGCACCAGACTCCTGAAGATCCAGCAGCATTAAATCAGCAGTGATGAATCGACTCATGCTGAGACCTGGGGCTTTAAGTGACCAGAGATTTTACTGATACACTGGACTGAACTCAGACTTCAGGACGACGCCATTTTAAAAGAAACGATAAAATGATAAAAGAGGAATGTTGTAGAAAACAGGAAAACATCTGACTCAGTTCCGACAGTTCTGACTCTCTCTCTCTCGAAGATTGGTTTCATTTAGCGAGATTTGATTGAATTTTAAAAAATTGGGTGTTCCCAAATTAACAGTCAAAAGTCAAAGTCCTTCCCGCGCCAAGTGGCGCATCGGGCGGCGCCGATCTCCGTTTCCGTAGCCCTCGGCCTCTCGCCTATTACATAGCTAGGGTTACAGTG
>JANZLB010000018.1:3337715-3356583 GCA_026167865.1 Notarius quadriscutis
ACTCCCTATCCTTACACACACACACACACACACACACACACACACACACACACACACACACGCGCAGCATCTCTCTGTGGTGTGTTAAACACTCTGCCTGATGACCACAAAACCGTGGAAATTCAATTAGAGCCACTTTAGTGTTTCATAAAGTGAGGAGGAATGCTCATAAACCCCGCCTCTCTCTCTCCATCCATCTCCATGCCACAGGGACAGTGGGGGACACGTCTACTGCTCCACAGACGCTTGTAAAATCACAAGGATTTGGCTGAGCTCCCGGCTGACAGAGTGACCGCTGATATTACCTACCTAACTCTACGCGCGCACGAGTCTCTCCCCTCCATCTCGCAGCTTCCTTTTCGTTCTATTTTTTTCTAGTTTATTTATTTTTACCTCATGTGATCACGTACAAAAAGACAGGCACGATGTTAAATAAAGCCACTCGCGAACGCCAACCTCCCAAACCTGAAGAGAGGACGAGGCAGCGGCGAAGAACCCCACCGCTTTATGACTTCGCGTTTGTTGCTATGGTTACGTCTCACTCCGCTTTGACTTTTCGTTAAAACATTTCTCTGCACTACATAAATCAAGCTCAGCATAAATCCGCCTCGCTCATTTCTGGTTAGCAAAGCACAAATAGTGTCCTAGTCTCGTGGCATTGTTTATGTCCGTCGTCATGGTTACCGTTCAACACAATATTAGAAGTATCGGATTAGACTGACGACTGGATCAACGACACAGAGTTAATACACAAACATCAACACGAAAAACAGAAGCTAATAGACCGAGAGCATTCGCGCGCGAGTGTGCGCGCGCGTGCAGATGGTTTCCATCCCACAGCAGCTGAATGAGCTAACAGTCAGGGATTCGCTCACTGCCAAGTATGTTTCACCCCATCAGTGTGTGTGTGTGTGTGTGTGTGTGTGTGTGTGTGTGTGTGTGTGTGTGTTGAATACTTCAAAAGATGGTTCATTAAACACAGTCCCAAAAGTGCACAGTGAAGAGGAAGTGCAGACCATTAACACAAACACACACAGGACAACTACATAAAATGGCATGACACACTCCGTGTTTACAACTTCAAGTGAAGCCTGCTGCGTGTCTACAAGATCTTTGTGTGTGTGTGTGTGTGTGTGTGTGTGTGTGTGTGTGTGGTGTGTGTGTGTGGTGTGTGTGTGTTACCTGAGCGATGTTCTTATTGAGCAGGTAAACACCATACTCAAAATGGAATCTCTCCCCACGTGGATAAAGAGGGAACCTGAAAAACACACACACACACACACTTTATTTACATAAAGAATTCAGAAGCACTTTCTGAAGTGAAAGTAACAGATGGATGAATGAAAAGAGGCGTGCCCCACGTAACACGTCAGTCTCAGGTAAGGAGGCGTGTTCCCCGCGTCAGTAGGTGTGTCCTCCTTAATGAACAGACTCCAGTAAAAAGGGAAAGAAACTGTGAGCTCTCGAGCTGAGGATCTTCTCTAAGATGGAGAATTCATTTTCACCATAACGCTCACAGTTTGCGACGTTTGAGTTTTTCCAGCGAACGCAGAAGTTCAGCATTAAGCCGTAAAATCACGCCGAGCAGCTTTACCGCATTAAGAGTTTGGGCTCGAGTCCTGAGAGAAAAGATGAAGCGATTGAGAAGAAGGAAGAAAGATTCACATGCTAACACATGTTCAGTCCTAACACAGTCATCGCGCTCCGATCAGAACACGGCTCCCTACGGCTCAAAGCAGGCAGCTTTTAAAGGCACAATGAGCAGAAAATCCACCCTGTTCAGGAGGCGGCTCTCCTTCAGCCTCAATTTAATCACATCTGAGGACACGGTATAGCAGCGATACAGTCGTTCCCTCACCAGCATCTCAGCTCATCTCTCTCCCGCACACAAACTTAGTTGTTTTTTTTTTTTGTCCTGGAAAACCTGGTTCCAGCTTTACCTCTGACCGTTACAAAGCGCTGACACAGGAGCCTCCTTCCAAAAAAAAAAAAAAAAAAAAAACACCTTTACAGATCAATTCATGTATGAACTCCTGGGAATGAGCTGTTGCTATAGAAACAGTAACGTATTAGATTAAAAGCATTAATAGAAACCTGTCATTTGCAGCTGTGCTACAGTCAGAGCTGATGTGCTAGAAAATTAAACATTTCACAGCCAATCGCAACCCAGAACTCAGCAGCGCATTACCTACGCCCGATTTGCATCCTCTCTCTCTCTCTCTCTCCATAGTGGTGTTTAGAGACCTTGCTCAGGCAGCAGTGTGTCAATCAGCCTGTCATTTTTTCTGAGAAAGCGGATCAGTTCAGAGCGAGTCGTACACTAAAACGATGGAGGAGCCGCAGCACGGTACTAAAGCGGGCCACGTTCTGAACTCGATTACCCACAAGACATCTGGATCACATCTCAGCAAAGAGGAGGAATATGGGAGCAACATGTGGTTAGAGCCCACTGCACTGCAAGAATGTAGCGCGGGGGGCAGCGAGGAGGAAACGTCCCGGATTCCAAACAAGGGTACGTTAAGGAAAGAGAGGGAAGGGGAAGTGTGTGTGTGTGTGTGTGTGTGTGTGTGTGTGTCATTTATTACTACAGATCTGAAAAAGGCAAGAAACACCAACGTCTGCTGCACAGGGTATTTTTTTTTTTTAGTTTAGTTTACGAGTCTGCACTTAGGCTAAAGCACCGTGGAAAGTCATAAACATGGGGGGTGGGACACTTCATTCAGCTATATGTTAATAAAGAAATTGTCAAACAGCTAGCAAGGTAACATGATAGCTAGCAAACTAAGCTACAAGCTTTATAAATAAATAAAAACACCCCACTCCATACAAGTCACAGCAAAAATCACATTCAACAACTGGGACACGCCCATAAATGCCATCCTGGATGATTTGTGTTTAAAGAATGTGCACTACGGCTAGCATGCGGCGGAGTTAGTTATGAACGTTTGATGAAAGGGGGAAGAAAAATAGCACTATCACGCCATCAGGAAGGAGAGAAATCCTCATAATGACGTCCAAATCCTGATAAATCCCGACTAAAAGCTTCTCGGAGCGCAGAGCTCGCTCATGCATCACCCTCACACCATATCAGCAGCCTGAGAGACACCAATCAGCTCACACCTCACTCGTTCTTGCAAGCTGTGCCTCCCTGACAGTTTAACGAGCCGCAGACGGGGTGTGTGGAGTCCTCACACACATCGTTACAGATGCTGTATACACACACACACTCAGCCAGAGGGAGAGAAATCCCAAACACTGCCTGGGAGGGAGGGGTCAAAGGTCATTCTGACACAGGACCTGATCACCAACACCTAACGGGGAGAGGGACAGCGAGAGAATTGGATAATTAGCAGGTCAGATTGTTTCTCGCACTAACGAGGCAGCTTTAAAGCATCACTTCTAAACATTCAGAGTCTGCTCACAACCACCTGATCAATCCCCACACACACACACACACGCACACACGCACACACGCACCTTGCACAGCCACGAGCTTTCACATACACCTCTTTCTGTCACACACATGGACATTAAGTCTATAAGTACAAACAGCAGGCTCACTATTACACACACACACCTGGTTCTAATGGGGCAGTGCTTTGCGTCTACAAGCACATCTCAACACACACAGCCACAGTCAGACTGAATAAATCCAGACTCCATGTAATTCACCAACAGTTCGATTCTCCCAGAGTTGGAGAGTTTAGTCTACACTGACACTCTTCCATCACACTCAGAATCGTGGCTCACGATCACGCACATCTGTTTTACAACTTTCCGCCAACACATGGCCGGATCTCGGGCCGATTTGGGTCTGGTTCAGAATAAAATGAGCCATCCGATGTGGAAGCAAGTGGGCAAATAAATGAGTCATCAAAGTGAGTGAATCAATAAATAAGTGATTCAACGAATAAATAATTGAGGTGAATCAGCTCAGAAACAGATGAGTGAATCAGTCTGTAAATGATTTGTCTGAATGAATCAGTGACGCCAGAAGTGAACAAATGAGTGAATCAGTGAGTCATAAAGAAAAAAAAAAAAAAAAAAAGAGCGAACCAACCAGCTGTCAAGATATCAGCGAGTCAGTAATAACTCGTTTTCTGACCGATTTGTTGAGCTCTTTCCTAATGGATTCACTCGCTGATTTGTTTGTGCTCTTCTTACCCTTACCGAATCAGTCAGCAAAGGAGTCCGTGGATGATTTAGTGACGGATAGTGAATTGGAAAGTGAAAAATAACGAGTGAATCAAATCAATGAACAGTGTTAGCATGTCTTTCTTAAAATGCTCCAGGTCTCATATATCCTATCATACACACCACATGTCTGATGAATTGTTTAATCAATTACCTGGAGAGGCCGAGCGCTCACTGCTGACCCTGATCATTTTAACAGTGCGTTCATTAACGGGCTTTTCAGCATGAGAACATGTGGAATGTGAAGTTTATGATTTATAAAACATGTAATCATAGTGCAGAGGGAGAGGCTTGCGTGCTTCACGGACTGCCCCGGCACGCACTGAGACAGACGGCTGAACGAAGAAAGCGTGGGCCGAGGGGTAACTGCAGCCACACGCGTTGCGTCGGAATTAAAATGAACGTCTTCAGACCCCAAAGGGCAAATCTGGAGAGATGTGTATGGGTCTCCATAGCAACCAGATCATCACATCCACACCCGAAAACAAGTATGTAATCAAAACAGGGCAGAACAGCATGCCACACTTTTATTACAGAATAAAAGATAAAAATAACCAGGAGCGCTCAGTTTATTCTGGATCGTCTGAAAAGCCTTCTCGTGGCTTCGCTAATGGAATTTTTTAAATTTATTTTCCCAACAACCTCGTAGATCCTCATCGATCCTTAAAGCAGCAAACACCAAACACTTCTCGGCTGACTGAAGTGAACGTTGTGCCACAGTCCTGTCATAGCCTTGCTAACACACACACACACACCTCCGAGAGGAAAACACAGCTGTAAATCTGACTGCTTAGGAGTCAGGACTCGGGGTCGGGCACTTCGAGATGCTTTAAAAGGTGTTTCTCAAACACTGGACACTAAAACCCTCAGCCTAAACACACACAGCCTCATTCACATGCTGCACCTTTTCAGAGTTTTTTATCTCCCATGCTCAATCGGGCCACAGTAAATCTGCTCAAGTGAGATGGACAGATAAAAGCAAAGTGAGAGAGAGAGAGAGAGAGAGAGAGAGAGAGAGAGATGAAAGAGTGGACACAGATAAGACAGATTTGAAAGATGAAAGCAGAATATCTTTGGTGTTTAAGATGTGTTTAACTCTCACCCAAATGGACAGGTGGATGGAGATTTCTCTCTCTCTCACACACACACACACACACACACACACACACACACACACACACACCAAATAATACAGAAAATTGTCAACACATTTAATGAAAAAGGAAAGGAGTTACATAACACTAAACATGAATCATTGAGCCAAATAAATGAGTGACTCTCTGAATCAAAGAGATTGAGTCAGTAAGAATATAAATCTAAAATCAGCGAGTCAGTGAATTGGTGTCAGCGAGACAAATGAGTCAGCGAATGAGTGAATCAGTCAGCAACAAACAGAAGAAAAAACAAAGCAAAACAGTAAGCAGATGAATTGGTGAATCAATGACTCAGCAAACAAGTGAACTAGTGACTCACTATGGCAGCAATTCAGCTAGAACATGAATGAATTAATGAGTCAATGAGTGAGTCAGTGAATGACTGAATCAAACAACTCATCAGCAAGAAAGTGAATCAGTAGCTGAACGAGCAAGTCAATGAACGAACGATTCAGCAAATGAAGTGAACCACTGCCAAACCACCAAATAAGAGAAAAGCAATGCTTGTCACATGACAATTTGCATAGGATGAGCATAATGTTTGAAAGTAAATGCCCCCTGAGGAGTGACAGGCAGAGGGGAGTGCGTGATCAACGTGAAGCTCTTACTCTCTCTCCTTCTCGCTGAGCTTGTCAGTGATGGTGTCTCGGACGGACGAGCGAGAGCCCCGGTGCATGATGGGATACCTGAGCGGAATCTGCAGGAAGCAGGAAATCATCAGCACCAGATGTGCCGTGTAGCCAAGAGCAACTGCCACACTCCCATCATCCTTTGCTGCAGAGAGAAACGACAACACAGGACAAATTTGCTACAGTGAATGATGGGGTTAAAATAAAATAAAAAATCCAAGGGTACAAGTGTGAGATTTGGGATGCAACCCAACTCCAAAAGTCTTCAATCACACTCGTGCAGAGGTTAAATTTTTTTTTTTTTTCCAAGACAGTGACTTGTTTGTTTTTGGAGTGCACACCATATAAGGTGGAAATGCATATCCTCTTTACGATACATGTCAGAGATTTGGGACGGAACCTGACTCCAAACAAGTGCACTTCACTATTAGCCCTGCAGAACCTAAAATTTAAACATGGTGACTTTTCTTTTGGAACAGTACCGAGTCCTATCGCAGCCCTGTACAGTTTCCATTTTGGACTTTTCAGACACTATTTAGGATAGAAATACGAGGTTTGGGACAGAGCAGGACTCCAGATGCTCACTCCTTATATCTGAATGAAACACAATAGGTCAGCCGGTTCATGTTGCTCATTTTAGCGTGTACGACGTCACCGTGCAGAAACGTACAGAGCGTAATTCGCTTCTCTAAACAGGTGTGATGCCAACACCAGAGGCTAATGTCAGGGTTCAGCAACCTGTAATCAAACAGCATACACTTCCAATATAATTACATACAATTTAAAACACACACACACACACACACACACACACACACACACACACACACACACACGTGACCTCCCAGGTGACTGCTTTAAAATAGCAGTCAACTAAAAGAAGAAAATCGTTCACCTCTGCAATGTTTAATCTGTATTCAGGGTCACACTCAACGATGTTCTGAACTTGTATTTAACCACAAACAACAATAATAATAAATAAAAACAAACCAACAACATTTCCCTTGTGCTTCAGAGCATCACAAATTTTATTATCCCTTCTCCAGACAACTTTTTCAGGGAATTTTCAGGGCTTTCTGTGGAATCGGAGCTGATGGGACGTAATGAAGCGTGAACACGTTTGTTTTTGATCAAGTCTCTCCTGTCGTCTTTTCTGATACAAAGTAAAGAACATGCCAAGTCTCTTCTCCGCGACTTTACAGTAGTGTCCTGTTTGAAATAAAACCCACCAAATCACCATGGCAACGTCTCCGTGACCGATCGAGTTCCACGTTAAACATGGCGAAACATTTCTTTACTGTCAGCACATGAACGCAGCATACAACTTTAATGATGATAATCAGTTACATGATATTTATGCATCGAGTCAAATATCACTATGTCTGGGTTCGATTTGGGTGGAGGCTGGCGAGACGGGGACATTTCTGAGCGTGTGCGCGCACATAACTCAACCTGGCGTCCATTACCTACTCCGAAGTCTTTGAAGTCACAGCTCCCTGCAGGAAGGAAACCCTGAATCTGATTTCTCTCTCTCTCTCACACACACACACACACACACACACACACACACACACACACACCTGACCACACTGGGCAATTCTGCTTTGCTTCAGGGAAAATGTGCGAGTGAGCAGAATAACACTCAAGGCCAGAGTTCTACTTGAGGCCACTACTTTCATCCAAAATGGCCGCCGTCTTCATGTGATCACATGCAGTAAACAAACAAACAATACAGATGTGTCAAATTCCATGTTTACTAGGCATTCCCTTCAAAATAGCTCGTGGTAAATTTATTTTGTTTTTGCCAGGGCCTGTTATGTTGTGACTGACTACAGTACAGTTTCGTTTGGGCGGAGCCCACTGCAGTGCAACTGGTTACAATTCTCTATTTAGGGCGGGGCCTGCTGTGCAGTTTCTTTTGGGCGGAGCCCACTGCAGTGCGACTAGTTACAATACTGTATTTTGGGCGGGGCCTGCTGTGCTGTGATTGGTTGCAGTATTGTTTCTTTTGGGCGGGGCCTGCTGTATGATTACAAAAGAAAGTTCGTAGTTTTGTAATCTATTCCTCTATAAATGCACCATGGGGAGTTTGAGGAAAACTCACTGCGCTGTATATCGTATATGGACATGCTGACAAAGCTCTCTTCAATCTTAAGTACAAACAACAGTAGGTGCCAGGATTAGATGCGCGTGGGCGGGCTCGCTCTCACACACACACACACACACACACACACACACACACACACACACACACACACACGTTTCAGTTTACCTTGAAAGTCTTCAGAGTTGGGCAGTTTCACACCACAGATCACAAAGTCTGACTGACTGTTCTGTAAATAAACACACAGAGGAAACTAAACACCACGTTCAGATTTTAACTGATGTCCCTGTGCGCATGTGCGTCTCACCGTGTCGATGGGGTAGATGTAGGAGAGTTCAGAGAGGAGCTGACGACAACGGAAGGTGAGCTGAGCGCTGGACTTCAGAAACAGCTCTCTGTGGAGCACAACACACAAAATTTAACATACAAATAGTGATCGAGAGATGGAGAGTGTTCCAGAATAAGCATCATGGACAGTGATGTAGAGTAACAGAGTGATACTGAGCGACGAAGGGCGTACAGACAGAGTGTGACAGTAATGTGCATTTGACCTTTTAGCAGTGCTCTCCTTCTGTAGATCAGCGAGAGCTTCTCGCTCCAAGTCCAGAGTCTGGTGTTTACAGCTGAACACTTCCTCTGGAACACGAACACACAGGAAATGAAATGAGCTGCATCGCTCTATTAACCCTCTATTCACCCTTATGCATGTGTTATGAAGTGCTTATAGACACAGCTTTCTAATGATCAACTTCTCCACTGTTCTTACTCAAACATCAGCAGCCCGAGCACAATCTCTCTCTCGCTCACTCACTCACTATCAGATGAAACACTGTCAGTCCTGATTATCTGTCACGGTGTGTTTTACAGCTTCGGCCATCTTTAACTGCATCAGCATTCCACCCTTACAGCATCAAAGCGCTGTGTGTGTGTCGAGCAGATTTGGAATGTCTGGACACGCCAACACTGGCACAGTTGCTGTATTTCACCATCTGAGACTGATGACAGAGTTTTTAGGACACAGCCCATGACTATGTACATTCGGCTATGGCTGGTCGTCGTTATCACTGAATCAATACCACAACTGTACGTGATGTCCTCCATTTTACTCGATAGCTAGATTCTAAACAGTGTCCTGCAGTTTTTGGTGCCCACTAACTACCAATGTCCCTTTGGTGACAATGAACCCTACTTATCTTGCCCTATAATGTAGTAGTATGTGGTTTGGGATTTAGCCCATGACCGTGTTTAGAATAGTTAACTGTTTTCTTTTGACCACTTTACATTTGTGAAACATCTGGAGATGGCAGCAGGTGTTCTGGGGCCCCTTAATGACTACATTACCACTGTGTGTGTGTGTGTGTGTGTGAGAGCGAGAGAGAGCTAGTCAGGACAGACTACTCTGTCTCTAAACTGAGCTTACTTGACTCAGACACTCAACGACTCCCACAAAAACAATGCATTGTGGGGGATATTAATCTGCTGAATCATCATGTGTGAGCGGCATGTGTGTTTTTATATAATGGAGCCCAGCCCTTGTGGTCAAACATCCTGCCAACATCAATCCAGCATGCGCTCCCTCTCTCTAAGAGGATTAGCCTGAATGGTAACAGGCAGCGATGAATGGATTTTAGACAAGTGGGTATTGTCCGCGTGTTACCTTCTGAATAAAAACACACCCTGACCTTAGACTCCGATCAGGTCACACGATCATCTCCGAGTGCTCGGACCGATTCGGCTCATTGGTGTTCGTCTTACCGGATCGAATTCTCTGTAATTTAGACCTTGCTGCTGCGGGACTTCTGGATTGTGATTGGTTGTTAGGTGTTGATTCATTTTCTAGAACAGCAGCTCTGACAGTCATGCAGCTTCGCATTAATCCTCTCGTTCTAACGCGTTACCGTTTCTACAGCAATACCTCATTCACAGGGAAACGAAACGTCATGTAACCGTCGTTATGGGGATGTTCCAGTAAAGCTATACGGGTTTTTTCTTGTTACTATGACAACAGAAGTCTAGTCCCATTCAGATAACACCATGTGTTAAGGTACCAGGATAAAATCGGGGGGGGGGTGGACGTTTCAGGTGTGTATTCAGGTCAGTGATTGCGCTGACTCAGTGTGTATACACACACACACACACACACACACACACACACACACACACACACACACACACACACACACACACCTTTCTTCTGAAGCAGTGATCCCTCTTTCTGCAGCATCTCCCTCTCTCTCAGCAGAGCTTTCTTCTGTCTCTCCACCTCGCTTCGTAACACACCAATACGCAACTGCATACACTCACGTTCCTTCTTCTAGAAAAGGGGAGAGAGAGAGAGAGAGAGAGAGAGAGAGAGAGAGAGAGAGAGAGAGAGAGAGATTTCCTCACTCTGACTTCTTTGATGTGTGTTGATGAAGATGACTGTGGTGAAGATTTTGATGACGGTCATGAGGATCAAAGCGAAAATCTTGTGCTCCTTATCAGTGTGTAAGTGATGATAGAGCCTCCATCAGCCCTGATACACACACCGTCCCTGATACACACTCGCGTGCTAAACAGCAACACTGCTGGCACGACACACACACACACACACACACACAGTATGTTTCACTTTAACTACGTGTACTTGTGTGCACGTAGATCCGACATAATTGAAATTGTTCACACACTCACTGCGAACATGTCGAGGATTAAAACCGCGTTCGCTAGAGGGCACGACAGAGCTGAATCATCCCCGTCCATCGGGTTTCCAAGTCCAACTGTTAAAGGTGCAGTGATTTCATGCACAGCAGCAATGAAATGCACTGAAGAGCTCTGGGGCTCTGTTCAGACTTTACACCATCATCATGATTGTCGTCGTGGTCATGATCTCTGTGTCAATTTGGAAATATTTATTCATCTTGAAGATCCGGAAAACTGTTACACAGAACAGAGCTTTCAATAAGTTCAGGAGGGTTTAAACCCAGTGCTAGCATTAGTGCTCAATAAAGCACTACAACAGTGCATACAGATAAGATTAGAGACATAATGCGATTCTGCATCGTCAGTAGTGGACACTTGCGTACTGACCCAACTTTGTGCATTGGTACTACAGCGGGGTGCATGCAGTGGCCGTACGATAACACTCATACTTCTCTTTTGTCCCCTCTTTTCGTGTTATTTACTCCATTTCATTTCAACAACTATCAAGGCCAGTCCCCAAATCCTTTCACCAAGTTTCACCTTGAGTGCTTTAGCGCCATCAACGAGTAAAATTTGGAGGTGCGTTTATGCACCCGACGCCCAATTTTCAAAAGTGAGGCACCAGTGGATTCCTCGGCTCGAGCAGAGTTCAGCGTACTCCATGAGGTCGATTTCTTCCATATTGGATTTTCCACCATTTAGAGTTTTTCAGAAACACTTAAAAACGTTAGAGGTCACAAATTTGACCCGACCTTCATGAAATCGGGCAGAGACGATCTTCAGACGAAGCCTCAACAAATATTTTGTTTGCTTGCTTTTCATCCTGCAAAACTGTTTGTCTGTAACAGCCAACTGAACTCTGCAGCAAAGCCATCAAACAGGAAGCGAGTCAAGTCAAGTTTATTTTTACAGCGCTTTTAACAACAGACCTGGGCGCAAAGCAGCTTGGCTATATCACAGCAATGTTCTGATGCATCAAAATCAAACTTGGTACATCAACTTGCATTTTGAATAAGTGCAAAAAAAAAAAAAAGTAATTTGACCACTAGGTGGTGCTGCAACAAGCAAAAATCCATTTTGGCTAATCACGGTTGCTGCGTTTGCTTTAAAAAAAAGTAATTCTTGTGTCTGGCGATATCGTAGGAGGTCCCAAGGGGAAGACGCATCAAAACGTATCATGTCATTTGGCATTTTATTGGAAAAAATATTAACTTCACAGGATCTCCAGACCAAGCTTCACAAAAGTTGTGTTAGCTTATCGATTTTCAGAAGTGTTTGTCTATCACAGCCAAAAAAAAAAAACAGGAAGCAAATTCCGAACTCAGCAATGCTTTGATGTATTGACCCCAAACCTGGTCAATCGACTTGGGACGCCATTTTCAACTAAAGGCCAATTATTTAATTATTGATTCTCCTTCCTGCAAAGTTGGCTTTGTTGGGGTTGGCCCAGTATTCAAAAGCTTTCTTGAAGTCAAACACTGCGACGCCCAGAACAGGTGGCGTCATGAGAGATCTTCATGAGAAGACTGCACTCTGACTCCTAATCTGTTCCTTGTGGTGGTTTTGAAGAGGTTATATCTACTGAAGTCTCTCTCGCAATCCACACTGCTAACAGAGATACACAGGGCAATGGATAGAAGCTTGGTGGTCTGTAGAGAGTCCTCCAAAAAAGTTAGAAGACTCAAAGAATGTCTCTGCACATTTCATCAAAGGACATGTCTCTGTATTCTGCACTCATCCGATATTTGAAAGTTGGCTACTCAATTTTAAATGCAGCGCTATCCATCACCTCTGGGGTTTCACCGCTCTTTCTACCAAAGTGACTACAGATGGTCTTGACTTCATCATTACCATATCTGGCCAGGTCCCCAGCAGGTAAGGGGGTAGGTTTGAGGGATCAAAGATCACAAAAACCCCAAGGATATCCCCATGAGGGAATCTGGATCAGAGACTGGTAAGGAAAGAGCGATTCGCATTTTCAAACCTCTTGCTCTCCTTGCCACACTGTCAACAATAGCACGACCGTCCCTTCTACGGATCCCTGGAAGAAATCTCTGGAAACTGATACCAGGATTGTCTTTCAAATCAGAAATGGCACTGATGGAGGAATTGAGAGATCTGTGTGCCTGAGAGAAATCCAAGTTGTTGGGCTTTTTTCCTGGAAAAACCCTACACAGTGAACCAACCAAGGTGAGGACATCAGTAAGGAAGGGAGTTGGAGCTACACCCATTTGATCTTCATGCTGGAGCAAGGCAGAGATAAGTGGGCTCAAATTTCTAAAGGACAGCCTCCACAGCCCCTTCAAAAGAGTCGCGTCGTGTCAAAACACCTGCTTAAATTTAATTTGTCCTCGTTCAAATCCTGCTTGAATACGCTTTCAAGTCGTTTGACGCTTGCAACCATAATAGTGTTTGTAAATAACACTGAGGGTCTCCTGGTGAGCGTCCAGGTACGGGGCAGCTTGAGCAACCGCAAGACTAAGCTTGTGGGCGATACAATAAATGGAGAGCGCTGCTTCAACCTCGTGGTGACATCTGAGTGGGTTCCTACCATTACAGAGGCCCCGTCAGGAGCAACAGCAACGCAATTCTTCATATCTAAACCCATATTAACAACAGTTTGACATATTACACCAGCGGTACCACTATAAAGATCTGAGACAGAGAAATTCAGCTTTCACATGACCATGTGTAGTCTTTTACAATGATGATTCAAGTTTCTTGAGTTGCCCCGTCTGTTGACTCATCCAGGATAATTCCAAACATCCCAGAGTCACAAAGTTCATTCAACCACAGCCTTCACCATGGCTTGCTGAAATTCTTCAATAGAACGGTCATGGCTACAGTTAGTATGCTGAACAACATGAAGATCTTGCAAGCCTTCAACACCTTGGGCGATCTGAAAGTCTACCAAGTCAAAGTCTGAATTAGGACGATTTTTCTCAGCCAGATAATACGGTTTTCATAGCTTCCACAAGCGCTCCACTCTCGGATTCGTGCCTCTCCGCCAACAGCCTGGTCCGTTGACCCTACACTTCCATCATGAGTACGATGTGGGAACTCCACACATCATGCAGCCCAAAACATAGCTCCCTTTCGGTCTTTTGCTGCAGCTGACAGCACTTTCACTTTTTTCTTTTTAAAACCAGACACTGTCCGATGTGCTCGGGGACAGTCGGGGCTCAGAGTGTGCCTCCACCGTGGCTGTTTTGGCCCTGACATCATCGTCAGTGCTTGAAGAAGCTCGCCCAACAACCTTCGCCAGCTTAGACCGCACCGTTGCTTGGCTCACGCAGAGATAATTACAGCACCGCATCAGGCTGATTAAGACGCGCTGCGATTGGTCAAAAGCTTGGCGTCTATTTGGTATTACGTGTAGTCGATTTTTATTGGTCGCAAACAACGAGCATGTGCTTACACTCTGGCTTCCCACCACTGATCACTGCGGTCGGGTTTCAGCAAACATAGGGATTTCTCGAAAATATGACTTACGATAATTATAAAAAAATGAAACACGTTAGTCACCATGATGACTGCAAGTAATTTTCTTTTTGTCACGAATGGAGTAAATGCATCAGTGACGCGCGTCGGCAGGAATCCTGCCTGCTGGTCTTTTGGCCCCTTCATCAGTGCTTGCAGCTATACATTTTTATATTTCCCTTTGCTTTTCTTCTACCTTTTTCCTAAATCTTTTCATTTTGCTTTTTTCCTTTTCTTCCTTCTCATTGTTTTGCACTTCTCTCTTGCCATTTATTCATCCATTTTCCTGTCATTTGTTATCCGAAGAGCAGAACCGCAGACGTGGGAGATTTTGTTTTAAACTCTGCTAAATCCTCCCAAACACAAGAGACCAACTGCTGGAGCATTTAATGACATATTTATGAGGATCTGCACAAAACACACACACACACTATCCGAACCCATTCCACACGCACGCCTCACAGTACAGTGTGTGTACTTTATCACCACTGAAAAATAGGGGAATTACAGTCCGTGTGTGTGCGCGTGTGTGTGTGTTACCCGCTCTGTACAGGCTGCTGTAGTTCGGAGTTTCTCCTCAATCTCTTTCCCGATTTTCTGAACTGTAACCTGCGTTTGCTTTATCGCCTTCTGAGCCGTGTGGAGTCTGAGAGAGAGAGAGAGAGAGAGAGAGAGAGAGAACTTTAAAATAAAATCAATCATTTATTTACAGCTCACAGTAAAGCACCAAAACACACATTTCTTGCATCCATTCATTCTTTCAGCTGTCATTCTATTGTTTCCTGCAGTCTTCCCTTTTCATTCTTCCTTCTCTCTCTCTCCCTTTTCCTTATTTTTCCTTTATGCACTTTGCAAGTTAAATATATTCGTCAACTTGAATCTTTTCTTTCATTCTGATTTTTTTGGAATTATTTTCCATCTCTCTCTCTCTCTCTCTCTGGACTTGTAACGCTTTCAAACGTTTGTGCAGAGTGAAATCTGCCTGTATTCTCACTCCTCCTGTCTCGGACAGTGTGATGTGCTGATCACAGATATCTGATGGGGTTTTATCAGCTTTCACACTTTTCTGCTGCTTATCGGCCAATCAGAAGAGGACGCGAGGGGTTGCATGGCAAAAAGACTTCGATAAATAAAATAAATAAATAAAAACACCTGCAACGAAAATAGCTTTTGGAGGATATGAGCTACATTTCAGTCTCCGTGAAAGGAGACATGGCCTCCGTATCTTTTATTGATCAGTCTCAGTGAAAGGACATGTGGCCTCATTTTATTTACAGTACGTTATCCCAGTTTACAGATCCAAGTCATAACCTTCACTGGTCCCCGTCACGCTTTATGGCACATTTCAGTCTGTCTGACAAGTTAACTGAATCCGCTACAATCACAGATTCTTCTTCTCAAAAATCAGATAAACCTTGATGAAAATGGCAGGCTAAATATTTCACCAAAATCACAAGTCTTGGTGTAAGAAATCGCATTCTGGCAGGAGATCAATATCGTGTGGTTACGCGATTTCATCGCATCTCTTACACACCATTTTGACGTAGGGACCAAAGTCGTGGACGTGGTTTCTTTACGGTAAACCTTTTGGGGAACTCCGTGTCGGCGTCATACTGTATGTTAGTCCACGGTATCCTTTCAATCCCACTGATAATCGCCACAATCGTATCACCTTGAAGTTGAGAGCAGTTTAATTCCGTCCCCACCCACTTCACTTCACGCTGCTAGCAATTATTTCACCTGTCGCTGCGACATGCCACGGACTTGTGATTTTACCCAGTCGTTCATTGCCACATCATGAACCACTTCCTGTGTCTCCCCCCTTTTGCGTGCGCACCCGTTTGACCTTCATAATTCTGTTTAGTTGTTAAATAATCATTTTTCCCCATGTTTACCTTCAGCTGAGAGGAAAAAACATCTCGTCGTAAACACGGAAACATTAACTCCGACCTTATACATGGATTAATTCATCCCAGAGCTGCTGGAAGGAGTGCATGGACACACGCACAAAAAAAAAAAAAAACCCGGACATGGGGTGGTGTATGTTTGTCTTTCTATTAGCCAAATAAATAATCAGCCTTGTTTGTGTTATGAAATAGAAATCAAACAGAGTGAAAGAAAGAGACGCAAAGACAGAGGCAACATCTGGAACACAGAATACACTCTGTTCTTCATCAGCATTACACACACACACACCAGGAAAACTTCTAACACATGCTGACCCCCCCACCCCCACACACACGTCTGCAGTGTGACACAAACACAGTAAAGGAAAGTGGTCAGAAGCTCATCACCGTGTTTGACTCCGCTACCGCTCGGCCGAGACACAACCGTCATCAACAACAGGCTCCGTCCCAAACCACAGCAGCATCGTACTAATGAAAAGTGGACGCGGTGTTCTCCGGCATAGTGTTTCTCTTGCTTAGCGAAGCAGGTCTCAAACAAACCGTCCCTCTAACAGAGCGTCCCACCCTACACACGATTAAACGCAGCTCGCCAGCGAATGCTACACTTCCCAAGATTAATATCGTACCACTTCCATAATGAACACTAGCTAGAACGTAACATGTGCTGCATACAAGCAACACACGACCTGAAACACAGGGGAAGCCATGGCCTACTGGTTAGAGAAGCAGCTTTGGGACTAAAAGGTCACCGGTTCAATTCCCTGGACCAGCAGGAACGACTGAAGGGCCCTTGAGCAAGGCACCGAACTCCAAACTGCTCCCCAGGCTGCTCTGGAGACGTTTTACACTGCGCTCTGGATAAGAGCGTCTGCTAAATGCCTGTAATGTCATGAAACTGATATGGTGAGCTAATTAAGTCTGGTTAACACATTAGCGAGCAAACTACAGCAGCTACGATTTAATGTGCTCATTATCTTGCAGGTCACCGTTAACCTTCAGGATCAGCGAGCGAGCTGACTGTAAAAACGAAAAGCTTAATCAAAATCAGTGAAAGTTCCTCTGCCGTACTGGTTTCATTCGGTGAACAGGATACTGAAATGGCCCAATACAAGTGCGCTAAGAAATTCTTTCCTTATTTAATGTTCCAAATGAGACAGGGTTTATCTTCACTAAATAGGCAGCCTACCAAGGAAAGCTCCAGGGCTGCTGTGATAAAATCATCTAACTGATTAAAGACCTACCACCTACACGGTTTCCTTTTTTAAAATCACCGTCACAAGATTTGAGGACACACACACACACACACACACACACACACACACACACGTTTTTTCAGCATGTATAATTCTGTTACAGGAACTTTCTCTTCCCCGAACGCCAACGCCTGGTACAAACATTTAAACTTTAATATTCAAACAAACACAGGAGCTTAATCCTGCGCTTCGGCCTCGCCATGATTATGCTAAATACACTGAGGGCGGTGCGGGTTTTCCCCCGTGGCTTAATAATCACTCTGGCAGCGCATAAATCACTTGTAAAACGTACACACACACACTCGTGGGCTGAAGAGACTGAAATATTGCCTTCTGAGTATCAACACACAGCTTCACCTCCTGCTTAAATACAAGTGATTCACACACACACACAAACCCCACACACACCAAGCTTCATAACGTCCTCATGGATCCAGCAAGTCATTCCTAACGACTGATATCAATCTGTACGACTCGCTAGGACTTGAAAAAACAAAAACAACGCACCAACATGGATTCTAAACCCAGATCGCCATGAACAAACCCGTTTCTCTCAGCCTTCTCTGTAATTCAGTACCACACGTATCGAGCTTTTAAGGAACCAGACCAAAACAGAACCAGTCCTCTTATATGAGTGAGGCCCAGAGAGGGATTCTAAATAAATTACTATGGTAAATATTTATCATAAAAATGTAAATTAAATGAACCACAAAATCGAGACGAGCTCACACATGCAGAATATTACCGAAAACAAGACAAAAAAATAAAAGGAACTTAAACCTTCAAGGTTTTATTTCGATAATAAATTTGCTGCTAATTTATCTCCACGACCAGTGAAATGCGGGACACGCAAAACGGCTCAGCAGAATGCTCCCGTCCTCACCGCGATGCCTTTTGTTCTATTCAACTATGTATTGGCACCTTTATCCTCCACACACCGCCCGAGCGACAGCGCCTTCTGTCCGAGGTACAATTTCTCTTGTCCCAGCGACAATGTCAGGAATAAGCCGAACAAAATCAAAACCTAAATGGCGCAGGTTTGGTTTTTGGTCACCGTCATGGTCTTTCACCTGTCCAGGCGTAAAGTCACAACTCTTTTCTACTTTCCCGACCCCAAAAAAGCAGTTATGTTTTACTCAGTGAATCTTTACACGCCTTTCGAATTTCATGCTCTTGTTGATGCCGACTTGTTTTTGTAACACAAATAAAGAAAGCTAAACAAAATCAGGAGGCGCACAAATCAAACAGCAGCGGAACGGAGTCTCTTCTGAACACGTGCGAGTGTGAGGCACACTGCGTACACACACACACACACACACACACACACACACACACACTCCAGCGTCGACCCAGCTCCTGTACTTTAAAGTGTGCATCACGGGTAAATTCAGGAGCAAGATCAATGTAATTCTCTTATTTTATATTCAACTTTGGTCAAATATCTGTCACATTTTGCATTTTGTGC
>JANZLB010000018.1:3439933-3450021 GCA_026167865.1 Notarius quadriscutis
TGATGTTTTAGATCATATTTATGCAGAAATATAGAAAATTCTAAAGGGTTCACAAACTTTCAAGCACCACTGTATGAAACACATAAACTTCATATCAAACACACTTCATATCACACACACACTTCTTGGGATATTCTTCATTTATATTTCTCAAACATCATTCTAATAATCAAAGAAAAACAGTCCAACAGTTCTTTAGTTGTCCCTCTGGGGGAACCCTTAAAGGTTCTACATAGAAACCTACAACAAAGCATTTTCCTATTAAAAATAGTTCCATGTAGAACCCTTTTTTGGTAGCTAGGAACCTTTTATCATCCAACAAATCCTTTCAAGAACCCTTTTTCTAAGGGTTGTTAAAATTTCTTCAATACTTAGGTGGGGAAAGTTCCTGGTATTCAGAGTCGGGTTACGTGGACCGAGGAAGCAGGTTCGTTTTTTTTCTTTTCTGTCAAATGTAATGTAATAAATAATAAAAGCAAGAGACAATTTAAAAATAAAAAAAGACTTCTATGGCTGAGAAGATGGCAAGGATTAAAATAAACATCTAATAGGAGTCTAGTAAATTGCCAATACTGTATATTGTACTTCAAGAATTACTTCGACAGCATGCACAACTTAATGAAGCCATGAGATACTAAATGGAGCTCATGAACTCAATGTGTGCACAGGATTTAGGTGATCTTATCACATGTTTCATTTGCTATTTTGATTAATGCCAATATTTTTGTTAATTCAGTGCGCTCCCCTGTTAAGAAAACATGCCCATGAAGCTTGACTGTGTGCTCATCGGCTATATTTGCAGAGGAACTTAAATTTCATTCCTCATTTTATCCACAAAATATTCACTCCGAGATAAGCTGCATCGTCTTCTCTGATGTTCTCTGTGTTTCAAAAATTCAGCCCTTAGTCTGTGTATTAACTGAGTACGTGTGTGGTATAGCTCCAAACAATAAACTCCAGATTATTCGTGATCATTTTTTTCTTCATACTTAGGATCTGTCTGGTGTTTAAAATGTAATTGAACTCTTAACTAAAAAGAGGGTTCTTCAAGGATTCTTAAGGTTTCTACATCTTATATGAGTGTATGTACTGCTAAAACGTGATACCCATGATCTTAGTGCTGTTTGGGTCGACGGTGAACTGTGTGCTGTTCTGCAGGGACTCCATCAGCATATTGGCGATGCTGTAGATGTCCTGCGTGCTGTCAGGAAGGAACACAAGGCTGAACTTGACCACAACACTGCCTGGAGACAGTTGTGTGATTAAAACTATCACTTTCCCAGAGAGAATCAACTCCAGGATCCAGGAAGGAAGAAAATGAAGGGTCTGTGGAAGGATAGGAGGAAGAGATATCATAATATCTATCTATTCAGTAGGGATGAATGATATGGACAAAAATAGCATATTATAGTGTCAAGCTGTGCACCGAGATGGTGATGTATCTCCTTGTAAGATATTAAAACACAACAATTATTGTCATTGTTAAAAATCATCAAGCAAAGAGAGTATTACACAAGCCTATTTTCTTGTAAGATAGATAAAGCTAAAGCTAGTGAGCTGGCATCATCACCAAGAATAGAGGAATATCAACCAGGTGTAATGTATTTATTTTATTTCCTCTGATTTTATTTATCGTAGTGATTCAAATAACTTGATTATTGTACATAGAGACCCGTTTTCTACAGAGATAGTACCTCATTCCTGATTTTTTCACTAAACATCTTGTACTCTTCACTGTTTGGGTTCAGCAGCGCCTCAGTGAAGTTTACGTTGGTTATTCGGGCAACCGCTTTGAGAATCTGTGCATCTACAATCAGAAAACATGAATGTTTTATAGCAGTCTTCACTCTCAAGACTCTTTAAAATTCATATCATGAATACATGTTTATAATTTGGCCATTGTAAAAAAATGATGTCCCTGGTTATCAGTACTTAATGGGAATCTTATTGGTCCTTTAATGGACGAGGGCCAGGAAGCTGTAATTCTCTGCTCCACATACCTGTCTTTACCTTCAGCTCGGTGGCATTTCCACAGTAACCACACATGCACAGGGCCACTTGAGCGGTGTACAGAACCCCAGGCTGAAGGTTGAACCATGTCCAATTGGAGGCCGTCGTTACCCAGGAGCCCAGCTGACGAGTCCCATGGAACAGAACAAGGCTTGACGTGAGGTTGATCTGAGAGGGAATGTCCCACAATAGGGTGAAGGAGGAGCTTGTGACGGTTTTGGCCCAGAGGTTGGTGATCTTAGGAATACCTACGATACAGACACACGAATATAATCTCTTTGATAACTAAATTGACATAAACATGAATGGTGATCAACATGGACAAAAGTGAAATGCACAGCTCCTGATGCAAGAACGCTTTCCTGTACAAGAAGGCGTGACCGTTTTCCTTCAGAATGACTGTGTTAATGTGAAAATCAAGGATATTAGGAGTTACATACTGAGCACAGGAATCAAGCTGGAATTAGAGCTGCATGGAGTAACAGGAGGTGGAACAGTGAAGAAAGTGTTGAAGATAGTGGTTGTGGATGTCTTAGTAGACAAAGTAGTGGAGATAATTTGTGGAGTACGTTTCCTCAGAGGCCCAAAGCTGATTACGTTCCAACTGGAGGAGGAGGAGGAGGAGGATGTATCTAAAAAGTAAACATAAACAGTGGAGTGTTCAGTGGAGATGTGTAGCTGATGATGCCATCAAATCAAGTGTGTATGAAAGCTTCCGTGTGAAATGAAGAATTGAAGAAGTCATTATCAATATCCTTATTACTTTGCTGCTGCAAGTTTATAGTTACACTCATTTTTTCCCCATTTGGTGCTCCTTCTTGATATAAATATTTATAAAATCCCATAAAATGGATTTCTGTCCTCCATATTGGGTGTGACAAATGGGATGTGTTACGATTCAGAAAAAAGGGACATGAACAGCGGAAAGGTCAAAGTTAAGGGAAATTTCTTTACAGAGCAGAAGGTCGTGAGGTTAAATCCCAGCATCACCCAACTGCTACTGCTGCGTTCTTGACCCTTCTCTAACCTTTAACCCACAACTGCTCAGTTGTATCTTGTTTCAGTGTCAGCCAGGAGAGGTGACTCTGCTCCTGGAAGAAGGTGACCGATCCTTGGCTGCTGGCAAGATGGATGTAAGAGGGACAAAAAGAGTGCACAGACATGCAGCACGGCAATGAGAACCCTCAGCAATCAACTACTCATTCAGAACAGATAAATCTCCTCAACCAGTGGTGCCATAAGTGCTGAAAATCCATGAATGAATCATGAAGACAGTTCCAGGACTTGAACCTCCAGGATTCCTTAAAGCCTGAGAAGTCACCCCAAAGTCAACACAAACAAGCCATGTGTACTCTGGCTGACCTACAGACAGAAAGTGCAGCAGATCTTAGCAGTGCCTTGTCCTTACAAGACAATAAGAATTTAGCCTCACAGCCATGCTGATCCAGGCCATGAGTGAAGCATGGAGATTAGAGTCTATTCCACACAAGCAGCAAACATTTCAAGTGATGAGGAAGAGTAAGTGGTGTGGAAATTAGGATGCAGCTAAGGGTTCAACTGGGAAGCACTTTAGATCCACCACCAGGAATTGATTCACCAATTGGGATTGCTAGCTATTGATGGTTAACCACATCAACAAGACTGTGTTGAGTTATCTAATGAGACCCTTGAGGTGTAGATGGAGCACTGATTAAAACTCATTGTTGAGGACGTTTATTTCAAACACAAGTTCTTGCTGGCAGAATTGAAGATTTGGCAAGAGGAAAGTTGACTTCTATGAAATCCATCTCCAGGATGGATAACCTGCAAGCCCACTAAAGAATGGACAAGAAGCATCGAGAAAGGAGGAAACTACGCAAGAAGTGTTGAGAGATCTTTGGTAATGAAGCAAAGAGGCAACAAATGATGAGCTAAGGAGTTATTTGGATGATATGATGAGAATTATATGATGAGAATTACAGGAAGTAGAAGGAAGCAGTGAACCGACTGAACTCTCCATCAGTCAAATCCAAGCACAGTAATCAGTTGTCTTAAAAAGAAGGGAAAGAAGAAATATGAATGTATTCTGAAGAAATAAGACAGCAACATGGCTGTGGATCATCGCTGTGTCAATGTTATCACCAAGCTGAATTTCTCAGGACTTTTTTATTACCGCAAGATTACATCACCAGGTCCAGTTCCTCAACCCACATGCAGAGGTTACTACGGAGACTAAAAAAGGATTCTGGTTGGACAGTGTCCAGGCTGTCCATACTAGTTTAACTGGTTTGATCCAGACCAGACTGGTGGACCAGTGTAGTGCATCAGAGCAGACCTGCTTCAACCACACTGCCATATATGCACCTCACCTCCAGAGCTGCACACTTTGGCTATCAGCTGGACTGCTCCAGAGGGAAGCCATGTGAAAACACACAGCTGCAGATATGTCTGACGTGTACTTTGGAACATTGGGTCACTGGGACAGCTGACCCTCTGGAGAGGAAGTTATGTAGTGATGCTATTTTGTTTATTAATAGATAGTTCCACTATTTACCCAAAAGAATTCCAAGGGGCGCATAACATGGGACGTTAAGGATCATGAGGATATGTTGTGTTACTTACTCTTGCACTGTGTTCCTGGCCTGCTGGGCTGAACATCTGCAAATCCAGCAGTACACGCACAGTTATAGGAGCCCAGAGTGTTACTGCAGTAGGCTTGGGGAGAGCACTCCCTCAGCACGGGTGTGGCACACTCATCCACATCTGCGCACACACAAAGAT
Source organism: Notarius quadriscutis (assembly GCA_026167865.1). Lineage (NCBI taxonomy): Eukaryota > Metazoa > Chordata > Actinopteri > Siluriformes > Ariidae > Notarius > Notarius quadriscutis. Next base: position 3,444,704 of record JANZLB010000018.1, read on the forward strand.
TTCGTTCTACTAAAAACAACATACAGATTCAGAGATGGAGTACATTTAATGAGAGCTGGAGAGCGATCAGGAAATATTCTCATTTGATTCATGAGGATAAAAGGGAAGCTGAATCACAATGTTCCTGCAAAAATGAATCTCTCTCAGTCTCACACACATGTACGCGCGCGTGCGCACACACACACACACACATACCCCTGACGTCCACAGCCGTCACCTCCTCTATGTTCTCCAGCAGGACCAGAAGTGCGCCAGAGACGTTGGTTAAGGACAGGAGCTGGGACGAGCCGAGTAGCAGACATGAGGATGTACTGAACCATCCTGAAGACCACGAGCGTTCGTGATACACAGAGACCTGCAGAGATCTCAGAGCTCCTGTCACCTACAGCACACACACACAGGGTTAAAGTCTGGAAATATATTTTGGAGATTCTCCATTAGATATTTGATCATCTGACGATTATCATACACACCACTGAATGCAGCAGGCGTGTATGATTGAAGATCCCTGTGTTCGTGTTCACCAAACTGTACGTTGCTTTCACGGTTATTGTTACATTCAGCCACGAACTCATGTTCACTAACAACAAAGAGAAACAATAAAAAAAGCCCTGCAGATCAGGATAACAGATACGTGATGATATTAACATTCAGATTGGGATAAATTGCTTAACATTTTATCATGGTTTATGATATTGTCACAGGAATGTATTTGTGAACAAAAACAACATGTACTGTATTTAAAAATATACTCCTCATTTGGAGAGACGGTTACTCTTATTTATTGAGCAAATTATTTCCACCCAGTGTGGCATGTGGTGCTGCAGATCTCTCACCGTGTGTCTGAGGCTCCTCACAGAGTGTCCAGTATTCTGTTTGGCAGCATTTCTGCCGGCCAGGACAGTCCGTGTCCCAGTGACACCGTGAACCTGATCCCAAGACAGGATGTGTCGGACAAACGCCAGGTTTAGCTGTGAACTCTGAACTTCTGTTACGGGCTGAAAAAAAACAAAAACAAAACACTGTTCAAAACTCTAAAATTTAGGGCGTGAATCTGAGGTGCACAGAAGTGCAAGTATCTCAATCAGGGCCAGAAAATAAATGTGTAATATTATTGCCCAAATATTTGTCCTAATTCAGTAGTATGATATTATAATTTTCTTCAAAGAGGATGACATTAAATCCCATGTAATCATACATCATCACTGGAAGGGTTCATCTGCTCGGTGAGCAAAAACAAAATAAACCACGCCCACAAAACTCCATAAAAGGCAAACAGAGTTGAAATTACAAAAAAGATGACTCAACGGTGAAAGAGTGAAATGCACTAAATCTTCCAGTAGTGCAGCTCAGCCACTGCAGGGCCTCAGTTCCCACAGACACACACTAACTCCTCCTCCTTTTCTCGGATGAGTAGCTTTTTCTTAATTGTCCTTAATTAATGATTTTACAGGTTTGTTTGGGAATCACTTGATATGAAGCAACAAAATACTTCGCAAAATTGTTTCTAAGGGTAGAAATAATTTGACTCCTCTAAGCATCACTGCAGTGTTCAGCTACGTTAGCGAAGTTTAATTCGGAAGCAAAGTCGTCTTCCTCCACACCTCCTCCTAGTGGTCGTTTTGGCACACTTCTGTATTTTATTTCTGCCCCTCACTCACCGAGAGCGCAGTAACTGCCCACTTGCTCGTAGCCTTCGCAGCACTTTATCACCTCTTTCTCCCAGTTAACGACCCGAGTTTGGTACACGGTTCTGTAACGTGTGACGTTACACATTTTCCATGGCAGCCATCCGCCACACGGTGTCATCTGGGTGTAAGCGCTCTTACTGGAGATCACGGTAGTCATGGGAACGATCTCGATCCCGGGACATACATGGTACCCTGATGATGAGAGGGTGTATCCTGGAACAAACGAAACACATGAAGGAGTTACATTTCACTCTCTTGTAAAAGCATGATCATATTCATATTTAATCAGAATCTTTTTTTTTTAAATCACAATCTCCTGCAGTCCTTCTGAGCTTCTGGGATGTTTGATGTAACACAGAAACATGACTATGGGATAAGTATCAGGGGTTAAGCGTAAGGTTCGACGTTAAATTAAATGCAAACTAAAATGTACATTTCTTGGATTGGATTTGTAGCTGATTTCTTTTCATTTAGACTGTTTCTGTCTCGACAGGCACAGGGGAAAATTCCAGAAAATGACTCCTGATGAGAACAAACCAATAATTCCAGCATGCTGAGAGTTGAGACTCAGAGACTCAACCCCCCCAAAAAAAGAAAGTGTTTATGAGAGTGGAGTGTCACTACATTAGAAAACACAGTGTTTGTGTCTCACCTTGTTTCAGTATGTTGTGTCCTCTGGCGATGGAGGAAAACAGCACCACTAACCAGGCACAGAGCATCCAAAGCATTTTGGGCCTCCTGAACATCGTCCGTCTGTCAGAACCATACTACACCATGATGAGCTGCAGCTTTCCCACTGCTCGGAGACGAGTGCAGGGAGTTGGTGAGAATCCTCACCTGTGTCTCACTTGAGCTACCTGCCACCTCCTCCTCCACTCTCTCTCTCTCTCCTATCCCTTCATGCACAAAAACACACCCATTCCCTCGGGTATCTACCTGCAGAGAGATTATAAATACAGGAACACAGTGTTTAAATATTAAAATACACACACACACAGCTCCAAAGCTTCAGTGAAGGCAAACAGTCTCCTCATCACCAGAGTTACACCAATCATTACTTCATCTGCATTCATGTTTATAATAATTTAATCTGTAGAGTAAGCGAGGTTAATTAGTTAACCAGCACTAGCTATAGCTGATAGAAGTGTTGTCATGGTGACAAAAAAAGGCCAAGTGTAAAAGAACATTAGGATGTCATGATCTGTAATTAAAAGTTAAGTTTATTTTTCGACTCACCAGTTGCAATCTTTTTATTAATAAAGAACGTCATGTCATATTTTTATCCATTTATAGTTACATTTAACGTTGTGAAGCAGGTGAGTTCCTGTTGTCACTCATTATAGCAGCTGTAAACAGTCATTTCCTCTTCACCAGCCTCTCTTTATTTTCTCGAAGTTAATAAGACAAAATAATGATAATAATTTTAAAAAACCGCAGAGCACATACTATCTGTCTCATACACAAACACAAATACACACAAATCACAGATCAGTGTGTCATCTGCTTTGACATTTGACTAATTACAATGTGGTGTGAAAATGACACTAATTAAAGAATTGCCAGTGATGGACTCATTAATTTGAATGTGCAGCAGAGAGAACAGACCTGTGTGTGTGTGTGTGTGAGAGAGAGAGAGAGAGAGAGAGAGACTACACTATGGCAACCATGAAGCATCATCATCAAACACACACATATTTATATCTGCTGCTGCATGAATGGTTTAGCAGGACAGGAATTAAGACACGAAAAAAGTGGAAGTTAAACCCTGTTGATATGTCTGATTTGTGTTAAATGGTGTTGGTTTGAGTATGAAGGTTCTGCGAGAGCAGAAAAACATGGCCGGGTCTCTCTCCTGGGTCAGAATGTGATGAGTGTGAACCCCAGAGGCTCTCTCTCTCTCTCTCACACACACACACACACACACCTTATCAATTATAGCGCTTTAATTAGTTTCAGAGGGCCAGGAGCAATATGACCTTCTAAAACCCTCCATTATCAAATACTTGCCTGTCACTGGAATTTCACAGCCTGAAGGTCGGGTGTTTAATGACCCAAAACTCTTACAGCGTACAATTACACTCATAAAAGTATCAAACACAACACTCCTGTACTGCTGTTTGTGTGAGTTTAGGCCACAGCCTGAAGCGAGGTGATGAAGTGAGACTGAAATCAAGTGAGACACACTGTGAAAGGAGACTTAAAATACAACAACAGCGAATATGAAAATAATATTCAATTGGAAGGAGGGAACACAGTTCACAAATAAAAGTAGACTGCTGCTCTGTTATTGTCCAGAAGTCTTGAGGATTTTCTCTTTCTCTTTCTCTCTCTGTCTCTCTCGAGGCTCTGTGTTGTACTGCAGTAACATTTAACAGTTATTCCATGAAATCGAGTCGTACATGAGCTGATAGCCGATGAGGCACAAAGCACTGAGTTGGCTATAAACCATGTACGACATGATTGAGTGGAATAACTGTTTTATTCTCTCCACATTCACTGGATTTTGAGAAACAGAGCATTTTTATTTTTTCAAATTTGATAAATAAAAACTTTATACAAAACGTTCAACAAAATCATTTCTGCTGAGGTGTACTTCTTAAAAACTTATCAATGGCGTCACAGATTTACTTTAGTGTTGTTTTTTGTTGAAAGTGTTGTGTTGCTGTCGTGCCAAGGCACAGAATAGCTTTAGACATTTATTTAATTCTTCCTTGGACATTTCAGTAATGTACTTTTCAATCTTCTTTAAGCTTTTGAACAAAAACATTTTAAAAATTTTGATGCTTAAAGATGAAGAATGTAAACAAATCGGTGAAATGACAGGAGCAATTTGTGAAAAATGCTAGAATAATCATCATCATAATAATAATAATAATAATTATTATTATTATTATTGAAAAATAATACAAAAGATACGTTCTTATCATCAAATACTTTTATTCCATTTTTTTGGCATTTTGTTTTCGAGCAGTTTTTATTTCATCCTCGATTGGTTCAGCAACACGCGCCGTCATTTTGTTTTTCTCAACTCATGGTATATGAGCTGATAGCTTTGGAGTAGAGTAGCCAATCAAAGCGCGTGATTGCTCATATCCAGTGAATGTGGATAGAATAATTTGGATTATTTCTTAGTAGGATATCAGGGTGCATAAAATCTTGTTTCACATTAACAATTTAACATTGTTAATGGTTACGCCCCCAGATATTTATGTTCTAATGTGATCATGATTCACATGCAGCACAATTATAACACTAGGGCCAGCATCTGTTCCTGCATGGTGCCTAGAGCAAATAATGCAGTTAAAAAATTTTTTTTTTTTTTACGCTGGTATCATGGCATGGAATAGTTTACCTACAGTTACTAAACTTTTAACATCTAGTGGGATCTTTAAAAGACAGGTAAAGCAGATATTATGAAATAAGGTGGACATTCACTGTCAAATTGAATAGATTTTCAGCAGTTTGTGTTTTTTATTTATTTATTTATTTATTTAGATTATTGTTTTATGTGATGTTCTTCTCTCATCTCATCTCATCTCATCTCATCTCATCTCATCTCATCTCATCTCATCTTCTTCCGCTTTATCCGGGGCCGGGTCGCGGAGGCAGCAGTCTAAGCATGGAAGC
>JANZLB010000018.1:3452404-3462825 GCA_026167865.1 Notarius quadriscutis
CCAGCAGGAATGGCTGAAGTGCCCTTGAGCAAGGCACCTAACCCCAAACTGCTCCCCAGGCTGCTCTGGGTATGTTGCATGTCGCTCTGGATAAGAGCGTCTGCTAAATGCCTGTAACGTAATGAATGGGCAATAAGAAATACTAATATGAATTTCTAAACAGATGAATCTTAAGGTTTGACTTGAGAAGAGAGAGAGAGAGTCACAAGATCTAATGTCTATGGGTAATGTGTTCCAGAGGTGAAGCGCAGCTACAGCAAAAGAATGATAGCCATATGTCTTGAGATGGAAATCCATCGGCTTTAAAAGAACAGCATTTGAAGATCTAAGTGTTCTTGTCGGGACATAGCACTGTCGAGCATCACTGATATAACCAGGTGCAAGACCATGCAACCCTTTGAAGGCCAGAAATAGAATCTTGAAGTGAATCCTTTTAGTTATGCTATAAGATTGATATGAAATGGTAATGTAGTATCTCTGCTTAATTTAATATACACATATAAAGGAGTTATTTATCACCTGGCAAAAATTTTGCAGTTCTTTCATAATATGTCCGTCGTTATACCAAATGACATTTTTGGTCAGTGTTCTCGAAAAGGAACCCAAAAATTCAATCACTGATTCTTTTAATGGTATCCATTTTGATAGTTTCAATCTCTATATTTGTCGGAATAATGCACAGAAAAAATGTGTTGACTGTAAGGCACCGACACCTTTCAGCGTTCATTGAAAATGTTCAGTGGGAAATGGAAAAAGCAATGTAGCCCTCTCTAAACTCGGGGTTGAATCAGGGTTAAAGAATTTCCCATCATGTTTTTATAATTACCATGAGAAGTAAAGGTATAAAAATGCCTTTAGTCATTACAGACTTGAAGTAATTGCACTGAGTAGTGGTTTAATTGAGAAATGTAGTCTCCGTAGCCCCCAATTCTTCGTTAGGCGTTTCTTCGTTAGAAAAGATATTTGATTCTGTGCTCATTGCCATACAAATTGTATTTCATAATATTTCCAATAAAATATATCTAGTTATACCTTTTTAAATCTTTTTTTATTGTGTGGAAAAAAATATACCCTGGTGTCGTCTCCGTAGCCCCCACCAATTCACCGAAACGGTGGTCTTGATCAACAGGCCATATCTTCTGAATCAGATGAAGATACCTCGTGAAATTTTCACACTGTAATATTAGGATATATGGAAACAAAATGCACTGACTAAAAATCTGAATACTAAACTTTCAAAAAAAAAGACCATTTTGGAACAGAAATGCGTACCCTGAGTGAAAAAATGCCGTTTGTTTTTGAACACGACTCATCTATTTTTTTTTTTTTGTGGCTTTGGCTACCATCAGTTTGCACCCTCTGTACCTTTATACCTTTAATAAACACGTCTGAAAGATTACATCTTATTAAGTAAAAGATAATTTGTGAGACAGAACACACACAGTCGATGTTAAGTTTTTAAAGGTGCGAGCAATGTCATTTTATGATTATTGAACTCTAAAACCGATCTGTTTGTGTCCCTCAGGGCCGTCATGGAGAGCCTGGTGCACTACAGCAGCCCCGCCCATGCCGTCTCGTTGCTCGGTGTGTTAAACGAGCAGCGTCTGAAGGGCCAGTTCTGTGACGTGGTGCTGATGGCAGGTGAACATCGCTACCCAGCCCACAGGAGCGTCCTCGCTGCCAGCAGCGAGTATTTCCACACTCTGTTCTCCAGGAGAGACTCAGAAACCCAAGATGTGATCCAGCTGGACTTCTGCGAACCCGAGGCGTTCGAGATCGTCCTGAACTACATCTATTCGTCGTCCCTGTTTGTAGACAGAGGAAGCCTGGCAGTGATACAGGAGCTGGGGTACAGTTTAGGCATCCCGTTCCTGACTAATATCATGTCCACCAGACCTCAGGTGTCTTACTGCGTGACCCGAAAGAGGTTGTGCTTTCCTGAAGAGGATGATGGTTCATTTACAAAAAGGAGCGTTATCGTACATCAAGGTGGCATGGGCGTCGCCCATAGAGGGAATGCAGTTCCCCACGGAAAAGCGTCCAGGCACACGTCAGAGGAGACCGGGTCAGGTCTGGATTATCGTCTGTCCGGATATGTTAAACCAACAGAAATGGGGATGAATCTTAGCAAAAGTGCTCCCAAAGAGATAGAGGACGAATCAAAATCCATCATTCCGTCTTTGCCGTCCATCCTCAAGGGCCATGTCGAGTACAGATCGCCGTCGGCGAGGCCGCAGCTGACCTCTTCGGTGTCTTTCAGCGAAACCATACAGCACTTAAACTCTGATCCTGCTGACGACCCGACAGAGGAGGTGAAACCCGAACACACGTACGATCCCAAGTCGGTCTCTGGAATGCAGCAGGGGGCACATAACCAAACCGTAGACCGGAGCGGGCCACTTATTAAAAGCCTGCTCCGTAGATCCTTATCCATGGACAGTCCGGTTCCTGTTTTCTCTCCAGTTTTGGAGCTGAAGGACTCTCAGAGCAGGGAGCAGTCTGTTGCAAAATCAGACATGAACTCGGTAGAGTCGCTGTCGTCCGGGAGCAAGCATCAGTTACCGCAGCTTGTTCTCAGGTCCAGGCAGCATAACGTGATGGCCAGCGAAGACAAGGAGGCTCAGGGAGAGGACAGAGTGACGGTCAAAACCGAGGCCACTAGCCCATTGGCCGATCCTTCTGAAATCATACGGGTCACTGTCGAGGACAGTCTGCCTGTCAACTTTAAAGATTTCCAGGCTAACTTTGACGAAAGTCCTCGAGGATACTTCAGTCCTCCTGTGAAAAGGAGGTTACCGTTGGACGGTAATTCGAACATGTTTAAGCGATCCAAAGTTTTGAACGAACACCAGTTCACGGATGAGGACGGTGTGGCCGGCGAGTCGCCTCGCAACATGGACGATCAGGAACCCGCGGAATTGAGGCCGACGAAGATGTTTAAATGCTGGAGCTGCATGAAGGTGTTCAGGTCAAACGCAGGGCTTTACCGTCACGTGAACATGTACCATAACCCGGAGAAGCCGTACGCATGCGACATCTGTCATAAGCGCTTTCATACGAACTTCAAAGTGTGGACGCACTGCCAGACCCAACACGGCGTGGTCCAGAACCCGGCGGCTTCTTCCAGCTCCTACTCTGTGCTGGACGAGAAGTTCCAGAGGAAACTCATAGACATAGTGCGAGAGAGGGAGATAAAGAAAGCCTTGATCATGAAGCTCAGGAGAAACAAGCAGGGCCATCAAGCTCAGCCGTTTGCCAAGAAAAGCCGGAGATCGAGGTCTTACGGATGTCCCTATTGCGGGAAAATGTTCTTCTTCCAGTCGCATTTCAAACTGCACATGAAAGGACACACTGCTGAGAGAGCGAGCATGGACGCGCAAGATGAGGAAGGTCTCCGTGAGCAGCAGGAGCAAAGGGGACAAGTCAAGGAGAACCAGGACAAAGAAGTTTTCCCCTGCCGGCTCTGCAACGTGAAACTGTTCTCCCTGAGCGAGCTGGAGGACCACGAGAGAGCGTGTCGCTATGCAACCGTCTGTCCTTACTGTGGCCTCAGGTTCTCCAACACGCTGGTTAAAAAGGATCACGAGGCTCACTGCAAGTACAAAAAGCTGACCTGCCTCGAGTGCATGCGCACTTTTAAATCCTCCTTCAGCATTTGGCGCCATCAGGTCGAAGTTCACAACCAGAACATGATGACCGTCAGGGAGCAGCTGACCTTCGGGTACCACAACGTTAACCAAGAGACAGTGGAACTTCCCGGAGCACCACCACCTCCTAAAGAGGTGATGAGAGATGACGCGACGTACGGCGACTCTGAGGACTCGTCTTCTTACCTCCCAGAAGATCTGAGCTCGACTCATAATCAGGGCAAGCTCATTGTAAAAGAAGAACCGCAGGAGGAGCCTGTGACGGACCGGGAACCCTCAGCTCCTGAGGAACCAGGCGGGCGGCCTTGCGAGAAATGCGGCAAATTCTTAGGTTCTCACAAAGCCCTCGAGCGCCACCAGGAGCTACTCTGCCACATCAAGCCCTTCATCTGCCACATTTGCCACAAAGCGTTCCGGACCAACTTCCGCCTCTGGAGCCACTATCAGTCCCACATGTCGTCGTCCGAAGAGCCAGTGAGCAGACAGACGGACAGACCGCCATGTTCTCCTCCTCCGTCTCCGACTCTTAACATCTCCGCGCAAGAGCCTCTGTCCTCACAAGCGTCTCCACCAAAATCAGGTCAAGCCGAAGGGAAGGTCCCAGAGGAGGAGCCTCAAACCCTCACGGCTTCTCTGTCAAAATCTGAAAGAGCGGAGCAGGAAAAGTCAGGCGGAGATTTCTCCCGTTCCAGGTCGGACACCACTGAAAATCCAGCAACTTCTTCTCAGGAATCAGACACGCTCTTTTATCACGCGCCGACGCTGTCTGCTCTGACGTTTAAGAGGCAGTACATGTGCAAACTCTGCCACAGGACCTTCAAGACTGCCTTCAGTCTGTGGAGTCACGAGCAGAGCCATAGTCACGTCTGAACATCAGTCATTTACACTAAAATCTGTTCAAGGAGCGAGTCTCCTTCAACCCAAACGTAACCAATCTGCTGTGATGTGTGTGTGTGTGTGTGTGTGTGTGTGTGTGTGTGATTTTTAAGTTAAACAAAATTTAGAGGCGGGGCTTGGGCAGCGGATCCAAGATGGCGGCACGCGTAAACGGTGTTTGAGTATTTGGCTGCACGGTTTATAGATTCGGGTCTAAAGAAGGGAATGTCGCACCCTGATCACATCTTGATTGCGTTTGGGTTGCCAGGGACGATGACATTCCCCTTACACATGTACAGGATGTTTATCCATATACAGTACGTATATAACACTTACTTTGAGTTTTGTTTTTTAAATTCTTTCTGGTGCATCAGTGAACAGTGTGTACACAGATGTTTTATTTTTCATTCCTGATTGTCATCTCCTCATCCACAGTGATAAAAATCTGCTCATAAGAATCTGCAATAAGTCTGTTCAAGTGCTTTGCGTCAGAGTTACGCTTGTTACTCGTCTCCGTGGCCTTTTCTCCTCTTTTGTGTTGATGGAAGATGATCAGAAAGGCACAACAAACCCAGACCCAAAGACTGCAGTGTTCAGGACAGGAAGTCTTTTTTTTTTCCCCTCCCCTCCCCATTCTGCAATTATGTACTGCAGGGTATATTGATTATTTTGTATTACGTTTATACAATCTATTACCCACGACCTGTCTGAGTGACGGAGCTTTCGGCCATGACTTTGCTTGAAAATCCAAAACCGAGTTGTTTTGGGTTGCCTTACTACAAATACATCGTACGAGGTGCGATCAAAAAGTTCCGAGATTGTTCCTGTTGCGTATGAAGAGCAGCAGGAGCTAGCGGTAACTTTTGTGAGTTTGTATGCTGCTCTGTCAACAAACATCAGGGCCTGTTTAACAAATGTTTTTGCGATGATGAGTGCAGCAACCTGGAAGTGCATCAGCAAACGTACAGCAGTGAAGCAATGAGCCGGGTGAGGTGCGAGATGGGGCGTGGTGTTGTCAGAAGTCAGGACCATCCAACAATCCTGACGCTCACAATTTCTTCGACCTTTTCTGCGTTCCTGATTTCCCGAGTTTGACATAGAATTTGATGTTTACTCTCTGCATAAAATCGCAAATGTGTATGTGCACGTTGTCGTAAAAAGTGTGTAACACAGGTTCCAATGCTGACAGCGCAACGTCACGCGGTATACCGACTCATCAAAGTTGCTACTCGCTTCTGCTGCATGTGCATGAGCATAGCTCACTCTCTTCTTTTCAACAAGAACAGAATCACAACTTTTTGATCACACTTTCTATCCAGAAAATAACAAAAATCATTTCATGCTGGTGTTTACATTTTATTCGGTGAAGTATTATTATTATTATTATTATTCACAGCATATTCTTCAGTCGGATGAAAAACTGCATGAGGTTTTGTTCCTTTGACAGTGTAAGTGTTGAAGACTAAAACGTGTTATTCTGAAATTACATTGTGTGCTCACGTTTACACGTGAAACAAAACATGCTCTTTTTTTATTTCTTTCATTTTTTTTTAAATAAAATTGCTTATTTTTATCATTCAGTGATTGAAGTGAAAACAAGGATAAACTGAAAACGCATAAAATTCAGTAGGCATGCGCCAATATTAAATTTTCATTGCACAAATAATGAGCTAACCTATTATCATGGAATAATTTCCGATATTATTCCAAAATTGTTTTAAAAATCTACGACATACTGTATATACAAGTGTTTTTGACATTCAGAAATGTTATATACACACCGTGATCATTTTATTACTTCTCGTAAATTGCTCATTAGCATCTCAACTTGGATATAAACACTTTTTTTTATTTAAAATGATGTATGATATGTAGCTATATATATTTAAGTTATTCCACAAAATCGAGTCGTACATGAGCTGACAGGTGACGAGTCGCGTAGCACCGAGTTGTCTATAATCCATGTACGACAAGATTGAGTGGCATAACCGTTTTATTCTATCCACATTCACTGGATTTTGAGAAACGGAGCATTTTTATTTTTTTGCAAATTCGATAAATAAAAACATTCGACAAAACATCTGACAAAATCAGTTCCGCTTAGAATGTAAACAACCCGGCACAATGACAGAAATTTGTGAAAAATGCGATAAATTCTTGAAAGATAAAAAAGATACGTCCTTATCTTTAAATACTTTAATTCTATATTTTGTATTTTTGAGGGTTTTGTTTTCGAGTAGAGTTTATATTTCATCCTCGGTTGGTTCAGCAACATGCGCCGCCATTTTGTTTTTCTCAACTCATGGTATAAGAGCTGATGTCCTCGTAGTAGAGTAGCCAATTGGAGCGCACGATTGCTCATATCCATTGACTGTGGATGGAATAAATCTCTCTATATATATATATGGTTGTGTTTTATATATCTTGAACATTTTTGTGCAATGTGATTTTAAAAAAAAAAAAAACGATGCACTTATCATGACGTGAAAATAACATTGGCACACACACCTAGTGAGCAGTGTAACTGTGAGCTCGTCATTTCTGGTTGTGTGCGCGTGTGGTATTTTTTCCCCCTCCATTAATGTTTAAATACAGAGTGAGAATTATTATATTACAGTACTGTATCAGTACTTCTTTATTAAAATAACACGCGCTCGTGAATCAGATGTCAATGATAAGCTGATCGTACAGGATTCTTTCTGACATCACTGATGTTAATCAAAGCACAATTTCTAGAATTATGAGAAAATATTCAATTTGTTCTTGTTGAGCTATAAAACTATATTTGTGCTGTGGATGTTAAACAGAAATATTCATAGATAATTCAGAGTTTTGTCAGATTGACACTTACATGGATATTTGTGGACACTTTTGGGCAGAGTTTAATGAATGTAATGTGCTTTTTTTTTATTACTCAGATTAAATAGAAGACGCGTCTTCATTTAGGTCCTCGAATGAGTTTAAAGGTGATGATTTAAAGAGTTGATTCAGATTTCTGTCAGCCGACTTCGTATTTTGTACCAATATTTTTTGTTTTATGAACACAGTGTAACTTTTCAGGTATTTCAGTTATTGCTCTGCAATAATTATCTTTTATAATGATAATTCTATAAATTTGTTCTGTGGCAGGTTTATTTTGTGTTGAGTGATTTTTTTTCTCCTCCCCTGCTGTTTAACTGCTTGCTTTCTAAAATAAAGTGACACTGATGAGCAGGTCGCAGAGTGGAATCATTTACTCATCTCAGTCTTTAGTGTCAAATTCAAATAAGATCATCATCCAGTTGTATTAAATAGAAGACGCCCCTAGCAAAAAACCCTGAAACGTCAGTTTTGATTCCAGACTTTGACGTCAATAATCCATCAGACACTGAATATTTTTACACAATTTCAGTTTTATTCTGAACAAAGGATCAGGATGTTTTTACACTGTACAAAACTAAACATCAGGATTTAGGAGTAGAATTCGTTTTACGCTGTACAGGACAGAAAATCAGCTCAGAAACTTCACATGATCATGCAGATGTGGAGACAGATTTACAACAGTTAAGTGTGTGTGTGTTTTAGTGAACTGACTCATGAACAGGGCTTTATGACCTTGTTATAACGCCAGCGTGTCTTTGATGAGCCTCCTCATGGTGGTGCTCACCGACGTCCCAAGAGAATCCGTAATCTGGTACGTGATCTTGTACAGATACGGCTGGACGTCCTTCAAACTCATGTCAAACACGTTGTCCACCTCAGACTGCGTTGGCATCTTGGGCAGGTACTCATGCCGATTGATGACCTCCACGATGTTGATGACCTTCTCACCAAGCTTCTCGCCCACTTTCTCCCGGCAGATCTGACGCTCCTGTTCGTTGGCCAGATTCACCACGTTCACCTTGATGGTCCACACCTCCCACGGGATGCACTCATCTGAGAACGGCCAGCGCGACTTCTTCTTCTGATAGAACTCCAGAGAGATCTGGCCCATTCCGTCACTGCCCGAGTTCCCGAGCGCATCCTGGAGAAGAAAGGAGGGAAAAAAAAAAAAAAAGTGCTTGATGCGAGAACAGCATTTTGGAAAGGAAATAAGGTTGTTCTCCAAAGTCCAGGTTAATTCCAGTCTATGATCAGGTTCAGGAAATATGAATCATAGGTGAGTGAGTCGACTCTTTTGAACTGGCTCTTTTCGAGGTATTGGTGAGCCGAGTCAAATGAAACAAGTCACCTAAAAGATCTGGAATTCCTCTTATTAATCAGATCAAAGGTTTTCAACCTGGGAGATATTTTTACAGCAACCATTACTTATATTGTAGTTTTTTGCATATAAACTTGATTTATTAAATATTTAAATAATATCCATTCAGCTAGCGTGATACTGAACGAGTTGAAGGCAAGTATTCCGAGCTGAACGAAATACATCTGATATACCACAAAACAAGCCATTATTATTATTATTATTATTATTATTATTATACAGACACATTCCTTTCGGGTGTTCAATGTGTCCCTTTCAAAGTTTTCCATATTTAACAAAGCAAACCTGGCGGCCATCTTTGTTTACAAATGGTCACAGCTGCTTGCTAGCGTGGAAGTTTTACGTCTCTGAAGGTTGTCTTGACAACCATGCAATATTGTAAACCATATTCAATGCTCATTCTCCGTTGTGTAGAGTGACGTAATACACGTAGGATAAGCGATATACTAACATTATTGCATGCTATCGAACCAAATGAATTAAACCTGCTAGAAGGGAATAGAACACGTTTTTAATCCATCGAAAAAGTGTCCTGTATGGATATAGATAGATAGTTAAAATAATAATAATAATAATAATAATGTGTTGCCAGGCAAAACAAACCTCGCCCAGTAGCACTTATGATGAACATGAAGGAAGATATTATCTGTCGATTATCTTCTGATACGATGAAGTTATCAAGAGGTTTTTTTTATTTCGTTTCCAGTTCTGAAGTTTATCAAGAAATAGAATGGGAAATCGAACTTGATCAGGATAAATGCTGATTGGTTACAAACGCTGTGTCCTAAATCACTCACTCACTCACTCGTTTACGACACCCTACTCATTATATAGGAAATTACTATACAGAGGACTATAGTGAGCTCACTGATTAAATGATAAAACTACTACTTTGCCACGGCACTACTTTTCATGATGCATTGTGAGATACTTTGCACTATATAGGGCGTAATAATGCTCACTATACATTCAGATAGCACTACAAAATGGCGACCTGACTATATAGTCCACTATGTAGTGAGTGAGAGTGTTACACTCATTCTTACATATGTTCTTGTGTACTATTGTAATACTTATGCGCATGTGCAGTGTGCTACCGTTACACTCATTCTTACATTCTCACAACGCGATGATAACGCGAGCTCAACTGTTCATATTGCAAGATCACGATTCACCGTTCTGGTGATGCACATGCGCAACTGTTACATTCTTACAGCACGATGACATCGTGGCTATCGCCTCTATATGATGTAGTCGCCACAAAAACCTTGACCATGACCAGATGACCCTCAAAATGTTGGAGGTTCTATCTGAGACCAATGCCCATCTATCCTGAAAGTTTCATGAAGGTTGGTCCAGCTGTTTTCCCGGGAATATTGTTAAACAAACAAAGAAACCCCACCGAAAACAATACCTCGCCCCCTGGTGGACTCTGTCCTGGGTGGGGTGGTAATAACAACAACAAGACCGTCAATGATGGTGTAGCTCACTCCGATCCCATCTAGTCCAGAAGGAACGATCTAAAATGGGCCACCTTGCACAATAATCCCACTTCTGACAACTCAATCGAATTTTGGGGCAGCACGGTGGTGTAGTGGTTAGCACTGTCGCCTCACAGCAAGAAGGTTCCGGGTTCGAACCCAGCGGCCGGCGAGGGC
>JANZLB010000018.1:3473411-3490315 GCA_026167865.1 Notarius quadriscutis
CTGGGATAGGCTCCAGCTTGCCTGCGACCCTGTAGAACAGGATAAAGCAGCTAGAGATAATGAGATGAGATGAGATATCGGACATGTGATTATCGATTATTGAGATGATTATTATGGGATGG
Organism: Notarius quadriscutis; assembly: GCA_026167865.1. Classification (NCBI taxonomy): domain Eukaryota; kingdom Metazoa; phylum Chordata; class Actinopteri; order Siluriformes; family Ariidae; genus Notarius; species Notarius quadriscutis. The sequence goes on from JANZLB010000018.1 coordinate 3,473,534, forward strand.
CAGGTGCGGCTGGTGGTGATTGACAGCGTGGCATTCCCGTTCAGACACAATGTGGAGGATCTCTCTCACAGGACGCGTCTCCTCAACGCCTTCTCACAGCAGCTCACACACTTATCAGCTCAGCATGGGCCAGCGGTAACACACACACAAACACTACAGACACCAAACACACACCAACACATTACAGACAGTGCACACGTGCAACAGATACCACACACACACACACTACACACATGCTGTGGAACATGAAGAGATGTGGGACAGTAAAAAGCCTCTGATGATGGAGTGTGCTCGTGTGGCATGATGGACGCTGTAAGAAGTGGGCGGGGCTTGTAGCAGATCAAAACGTGGTGATAGTGGTCATGGTGTTAGCAAGGCATTAAATAACTTGAACACACAAACAAATAGTTTGGTGAGTTTCATCTGTGCACTTGTTCTTTTCTTGAAACTGTTTGAAAATAACACACGCTCAGCCGGTTAGATAACTTTACTGATGATTAAACAAATAGGTTTAATTCAATAACAGCTGTCTCTCCCTAACTTCTCTCGACACACGCTGCTCTCAGGTGGTGTTGACCAATCAGATGACGACGAAAGTCTCGAGCAGCCAGTCCAAGCTCGTCCCTGCTCTGGGTAATCTGCTCCTTCCTCATGGTTCATTCTTTAGTTTTGGCACTGGAGTGATGATCATGCTCATGTAGCTAACAAGTAGTGGAAGTGTGTAGCCTCCAGTTTAGCATTCTGCAAAGGGCACTTGCGAACAACAGGAAGTTGAGGGGTGAGTTAAAAGATTGTCCAGGAGAGGGCAGTACAGATTGAAGTGTGCGTTTATCGCTTTAATTCACACACTCTTATCTACTGTCTGTATAATATAGTGTGTGTGGTTGTCCATCAGGTGAGATTTGGGGCCATGCAGCCACACAGAGACTCGTCCTGCACTGGGAAGGAGCTCAAAGGCAAGTCTGTGTGTGTGTGTGTGTGTGTGTGTGAGATTTAGATATGCCACACAAGTGGCTGTTTTTGTGTACGCAGTAGGCAAGTGAGAAATTCTCTCTCACCCTCTTCTCTCTATCACACACTCTCTTTTCTCTCTCTGTCTCTTACACACGCACACACTTTATCTCTCTCTCACACTCTTTTCTCCCTCTGTCTCTTACACACACACACATGCATTCCTCTCTCTCTGTTTCAGCTGTAGTTTATTTCCATCATTCTCTGTCCTGCTACTTTTTTCCCATCTGAGCAATAAACACTCAAGGTCATACTGTGTGTGTGTATGATTGATGTGCATCAGCTCTGCAGTGAACACAAAATCAGAAATACATATCGATCTGTTTCAGTTCCTTCTTTGCTCTTCCTGCAGGTTTGCATCTCTGTACAAATCATCCAGCCACAGAGACGCCACCATCCCCTACCACATCACGGTCAGTTCATAATTAAAAAAAAAAAATTATTATTTACTGTTGGTTTTTGGTGCCTTGCAATTAAATATGAAACAGAATATTTATAATAAAAGCACTTTCATGGTTAATAATTTGAATCTAAACCTCTGATAATCTAATGATCAAGAAAACTCACAAGAAAGTTTAACTTGCTTTGGAGATTATTTATTTCTTTGTTGTTGAATAATAAAATTGATTGGTGTGGCACTTTGACAACTACCGTTATGTTTACAAGCTCAGACAGCATATAAAAAACCAACCCAAACCCCTTCACCAGGTCCACCAGTGCTGCTTGTCTGGGTTTTACCCTCTGAAACCTGATTGCATCATCAAACACAACAGCCAATCACCTTTTTTTTTTTTAACATGAACACAGATTAACTCAGTACTTTAGATGGCTATGTGTTTGGAGCTGCACTGAATGTTAATATCAAGTGTCATGTCATGTTGTTTTGTCCTTATTTCTGTGTGATGAAGGCTGAAGGATTCAGAGACACGAGTGTTTCAGTGTCTTCCGTCCCGTCTCACAGTCCTGCAGCAGGAAGCCACAGTAAACGTCCTCGCACTGAACACGAGCACAGTTAATCTCTCTCACACACACACACACGCACACACTATTTACGCAGGAACAACTGATCGACAGTCTGTCTACTGTTTAAGTGACCTGCATGTCCTCTCCAAACACTGTTCTGGATCAGAATAAAGATTGTCATTACAAATTATTCACGTGAAATTGTAAATATTTTGTATTTAAAAAAAAAAAAATCAGTGGAATGCTAAATAGTGTATATTTAATGATAGTTTACCATTGATATACAGTTTGTATTTGATTTTAGATTTTTACCGTTCTTAGTTGTATAATTGGTTTAAATCGTTTTCAAAACACAAAGACTTTATAACAACTTGTGGCTCAGTTTAAATAAGGTTTCTGTTTGAGGAAATCATTCTCACTGCAGGTATTAACTATTTGTCTTAGATTACAGTACACTTTTAATCAGAGCAACTTACTGCAGTTTTTTTATGCCTCTGTGCAGGCGACCAAAGGTCAAGGTCACTGTGACCTTGCGCGTCCCGTTCTCATGAGCACAATATTTCAAGAACACCTCAAGGGAATTTCTTCATATTTGGTGGAAATGTTCCATTACACTCAGATGATCTGATGATATTTTGTGGTCAAAGTTAAAATCACTGTGACCTTATGTATCCCATTCTCATGAATGCAATATCTCAAGAATGCCCTGAGGGAATTTCTTCAAGTTTGGATGAACTGATGAAGATGGAGTTTGGTGGTTATGAGGGTCAGTGTGACCTCATGTTCTTGGGAACATGATATATCAGGGAAGCACACAACAGCTGAGCGGTAATTTAAGTTCAATTATTTATGATTGTTATAATAATACCAGACTGTTTTGTTTTTTTTTGCATCATTGTTCTTGTATCTAGTTTGAAATATTACGCGGTTATCAAAATGTACAGATATTGTTTGGCAGGGGAATGCAAATTCTGACAAGTTTTGAAGAGTCTTTGAGAGAATGTGTTATCTCAGATGTTATTTTCATTTCTCTTCTTGTTTCATTCTCTGTACAGCACTTCAGCCATTGTAAGTTGCTTTCATGAATAAATCTTGCTTACTGATCAGCAGAGAGAGAGAGCGGGCAGAAGAGTTAAATCTCAGCCTCTGTGAAATGTGCAGCAGTTATTTTTACCCACTGGTGCTCCTCTGATGTCCTATATACACTCTTGCTGCACTACAGAGCACAGGTTTGTGGTGATGATCATGAATCCCTTGAGCCTCTTTGGGGAATCAGGGAGCTTTTCACTGCTCATTTTCATTAAAGGCCTCACAGGACTCGAGGCATCACTCCTTCAAGGCCAATTAGCTGATGGATTTCCGTCCCTCGGATTCTTGTGAAATGCCATTAGTGAGCTGGAAGGGAAAGTAAGTCAGATCAGCAAGAAAAAAAAAGGAACATCTGAGAGTCCTGCTGCTCTAAATGACATCGTTGTTTTGACTCATTTTTCACCTGCATGTATATTTAACACGTGTTTATTATGCTGGTGTATTGTTACTGACAAGCAGAGTACAGGGGTGCCAAAACTTTGTGCAGGGCAACAGACTCCAGCGTGACTTGTGTGTGTATATATATGTATATATGGAACGCTGAATATTAATAGTGTCGACTAATATCACAGCAGGTATAATGTTTAGTGTCTGTTTTTATGAATACATTTTTGTCCTAAATGAAGTCATTTCAATAGTGACGTCATTCCTGACTCAGGCCAAACACACAATGCTTTATTTATTCATTCCACAATTTAAGCGCGTTTTAAAATAGTGTCTCTTACGTGCACGCGCGTCGAGACGACTCGGGTTCTACGTCATTCCGGCGCCGGAAGTGAAGTCCCTCAATTTATTTCTCATAATTCATATTTTAACACTTCTGCATATTTAAACATATTTCCGGTCGTTTTTTTTTATTGTACATATTTTTTGTTGTATCTTCTTTATGAACAATGATTGAATATTTTATTATAACCGCTGGTATTAAACAAAAACTCCATGTCCCATGACCACTCGCTTCTTAAGCTTAGCCTAGCTAGGGTTAGCATCTGGCTAATGTTCGCGAACTAGCAAGCTCGTTTATTTATTTTCTCACACAGCGACATTTTTAAATTAAAAAAAACACCTTTCTGCTTTGTTAGTCTTGTAAATTGAGTTTTGTTTCGACAGGTAGCTAGCTACAGTGTATTACTCGCCTTTAATAGTTAGCACGCTAGCCGGCACCCACTGACAGAAGGCTGGGCTAAGACCCGGATGTGAAGGCGATATCTGATTGGTTCAAATGAACCCCGCGATGCTTTAACGAAACTGGAGTAAGATTAAGACATTTACACTTCCGAAAAAAAACAAACCCTCAAACAATTTACATTTGATGAGTCGAAACATGTCGCAGTAATCCAGATAAATCCGGTTTGTGAAGTAGTTAAGAACTGGAGCACCGAGTCCATTCAGGTATTCATTCATTCATTCATCCCAAAGAAACCGGATGACGTAGTCACCCCAATGGACAACGTACTCTTTCTATTTTCTGTTTAGCCCCGCCCCATCGTATCTGACGTCACCGCTGCTCGTTAACGCGCTCTCGCGTTCACGCGCGCACCTGCAGCTTGTTCATGACTCAAACCAAGAGATCCTCCTCCTCCTCCTCTTCTTTCTTCTCCTTCTCCGTCTGTGTCGTGTCTCTCCGGGAATGAGAAGGAGCGATGGCGGGCTGTGGCAGCGAGGAGAAAGCTTACCGCCGCTTCCTGGAGCTCTTTCTGCGGGAGATGCGGCCGCCGCTGCGCGAGGACTCACCTGTGCCCGCGCGCCCTTTGTCGGACTCGGTGGTGGAGGACGAGGTGGAGGGGGAATGTCTCGACCTGTGTCTGCAGCACCTGTGCAAATAGTTAAGTACCCAGCATGCCTTTCGCGCTCCCGAGCCCACTTAACAGCACACTAATTAACAAACTATATAAAGTAGTCTGAAGAACTGGAGGAGGACATTATTATTATTATTATTATTATTAATCATCTCTACATAACCTTACATAGGGAAGTGTTTCAGTAGAAGCTTCATCTTTCCAATGGGTAATACTCACTTTATTCAGAATCTAACTCAAACTTTTTTTTTTCTTTCTTTAAATTCTCAATGAGGGCTTTAAACTGAAATATCTTCATGCATCCCTCAGTGTTAGAAATAAAGTCTACAAACTGTATTTACTGCATTCCATCTTCTACCTTTAGTGTTTTTTGTTTTGTTTTTTAATATTCCACCTGTCAACTGATCTAGAGCATTCTTTCTTTCATAGCTCCAAATATGTCCCTGAAAATATTTGTCAAGGTTTCCAGCTATGACCCGAATCCCCTTACTGGTACCGCAACAGTGATGAGCAAAAGTACCATTTGGTACCTCCAAGTCCTCCTGCTACTACTACTACTAATAATCTTAAATGTGATGCTTTGAACGTCATGTTCTGTATTGATTGTCTTTAATTATCTTAAATAAATATAATTCATAATCTTATGACCTTGAAAGACATCTGGACTACTTGGTTTTTTTTTTTTTTTTTTTAAGCTTTATCCTAAACACTGTTTACGGTACATGACTGGACTGTAAATCTGTTGTAATGACCTTTCCTAGTTGATGGAAATGTTCACATGAACAGATTGACTGACTTGCCGTGTCATTGATCAAAAATGAGTTCGTATCGTGCCGTTAAAAGAAGGTTCGAGTGTCTGTTCAGGACCACACGGAGTGAACAATAAAGCAGAAAAAAAAATGTCCCAGTGGATGGAAGAGGTGCACTTGATAATTTCAGAATCGTTTGCTCTTGTAAATGTTCTCACTGTGGCACCAAGACAAGTATGTAATTGTACATCAAGTGGTGCTTTTATATTGTGGCATCTTTCATGCGTACAGTGCATGCAGTTGAATCTGTCAGGCTCGTGTGCGTGTGTTCTTGTGCTTTTGAAAAGTGGTGAGCTCGGTGTGTTGAGGCGCGTTCCCCCCTCTGTGTCCATGACTCGAGGTGCCCTAGTGGTAAATCCCCAGTTTTTGCGTTGCACAGCGTCACTACTGCAGTTGCCTCCCTCCCCCTTCTCCTTCTTCTCCTCCTCAAACCATCATCCATCAGGAAGCTTCCGGAGTGAGTATGAGATGGGGGGGGGGAGAGAGAGAATGAATGCACGCACGCAGAATAACTGCACTCTTGGTTCTGTGTGTGTGAGATAATGTGGAGTGGTATAATGGAGAAGGACGTGTAGCGTTCATGTTAAATTGTTGCTGAGTGTGTGTGTGTGTGTGTGTGTGTGTGTGTGAGAGAGAGAGAGATGGTTACCTTTTCTTCAAGATGTCTGCAGTGTTGGTGCGCTCTGCTTCTTGTGCGGGAACACACACGCGCGCGCACACACTCACCAGAAGCCTCCTGCTTTTCTGTGGCTGGATTCCAAATGGCTCCTTGCTCCCTTTATTGGAAATAAGTGCACTACATTAGAAATAATGATGCCTAACCCACAATTATACAGTGTGATGTGTACAATATAGGCGGACTTGCCACGATAGTTAGTGCACTTAATCATCAAGGCATTCAGCTCCCTCCTCTCCATGGAAGTGTTCCCCTATTTAGTGCATTACATGTCCATTAGGGAGCTACTTAGAAATCCATATTCTCCAGCTCCCTACTCACTATTTAATATATACACAGCAGGAATCCCCCCCCCGTTAGGAGTTAGGAGTAAAATAATGGTGTGTCCATGATGCATGTCATACTTGGAATCATTTGGGATTTGGCTCCCTGATCTGTAACCAAGTACGCTACATTGGGAATGGATTTTTGGAATTTCCACTTTTTTTTTCAGATTCAGGTCCCTACTAACTGTATTGGCACTACAGTACTTCACACAGGAAATAACCACTTCCCTACTCGATGTAGGGCACTCGATGTGAAATGAGCAGCCATTTTGTGGCTTTTTAATTACGAGTGGCTTCCCAGTATATTGTATGTCTGGTTCCCTAAACCCTCAGACCTTCATCTTTTTACTCCTATGTAAGTACACTACATATTTTGTAAAAATAATGGCTCCTGTACCCTGTAATGCAGGTAATTGGGGAAACATTTGGGATTCTCCTTCCATATAAGAGCACTATGCCCTATATAGTGTGCTGTATGTGCAGTAGGGAGTGATTTTCGGGTGTGCTGCGCTTTTCCCGATATCAATACACTGCATCCTATTGAGTGCAGTAGGGAGTGATTTGGTATCCTGCATTATACATGTATAAAGTAATATAAGTGCGCACTCATCCCTATTTAGTGCTCTTTAAGTGTAAGAATCATTTGGGATGCTTCTCGGTATGCTCTATGTAGGTACACGATACCTTTTAATGATGTTGACTAAAAGTGTAATCAGGAGTGATTTGGGATTCAGCCCCCTGCTCCATGTACTATAAGTGCACTACACCCTATGTAGTGCACTGTAAGTGAATTTTTGGCTCCTTGGTGCTTATATAAATGCTCTACACCTTGTATAGTCAGTATAAGTGCAATTGGGACACAGCCGTTGTAAGCAGTGGATTGTGTGGAATAGCGTTATCCGGAGATGTGTTTTAGGGGAACCTCCTGCTTTTGTGTGTGTGTGTGATCTGATCAGTGAAATGGAGCATTAGAATCATGTTTTATTGTTAAAACTGTGGTTCGTGTTCTGGGGCTGAAACACAGAAGTCTGGTGTTGGGGTTCTTGTCGGAGGCGAGGGTGTAACGAGGGGTTTTTCTGCTCGTCTCCCACTCTGCCTGCGTTGATGCAGCTCAACGTGTGATTATTTTGTCTCCGGGTTGAAGATCTAATAATAGAGCAGGGGAGAGAGGTGGAGATCCCCTTTGTTCTCTAGCTGTGTGTGTGTGTGTGTGTGTGTGTGTGTGTGTGTGTGTGTGTGTCAAGGTGCAGTGAGATGAGACACGCTTGTCTGTATGTGGTGTTGGGGTGTGTGTGGGATTTGAGTTTTGTGGTGATGGAGGAAATTAAACAGCAGGTTTAATGAAGTGCTCAGTCACAGGACGGTCTTGTGAAGGTTATAACTGCTTATGACGGTCTTATTAACTAGAGTCCAGTTTGAGATTCAGTTCCTGCTCTATAAATGGACAACATAACGAGTGAAAGAAATGCCCCTCTACATGCTACATAGTGTGTTGGGTCAAATAGGAAGATATTTGGACCTTCTTAACCCTCGTACCTCCATCTGTAATCTGCTTCTGTATCTGCGTTGGAGGGTCTTGTGCTGTTTAGTGTGTAGGAGCTGGATGAAGGGTTAAGTGCTTAGAAAGGCGTTAGTAGTATGAAGACGAGAGTAATGGACGGTGAGGTGTGTGAGAGACAGTGTTTACACTGTGATGGCAGTTGAACCTGGGATTCAGATGGAATGAAGCGGATCGGATGATTCCGAGGCGTTAGTGATTCAGTGTGATTCACATGGCAGAAGGAGATCCGGATGTGTCATGCTCCAAATGGAGGGAGGGAACAAACGAATGATGGGGGCTGTTTCCCCCTCACGCTGTGAGCCATGGGGAGTCCTGACACGCACTAATCGAGAACGGAAAGCTCTGCTAAAGCTCATTAAAGCCCTCTGTCTCACACAGATGTAATCCCCCTCACTGAGGAAGTGTCACACCTCCATCCTTCACATCTCCGTCGTGTCCCTCCTTCATCCCTCTCTTGCACATCCCTCCTTCCTGTCCGTCCACTGTGTCTCCATCACGTCTCTGTCGTGTCTTTCTTTTTCATCCCTCCATCACGTCTCCATCACATCCCTCCATTGCGACGCAGATGTGAGCTGAGACGTTAGTTCGGGACGTGTTTGATCCCTAGCTGTCCTCTATCTGTGATGTAAAAATAAAAGGTGATTATTGTTATTTATATGGGAGTGTGCTTGCTCTTATAATGGATTTTCTCTTGCTGGAACAAGAATTAGTGTGAGGGAGCAGGAAGTGAAAAGGGTTCTGTTTCCCTCTGGCTGCACCTCTACACGGGTTTTAAATAAACATAGAGGTTCATCAGTACCATCACTGTGTGCTTGTTCCTGGAGTCGAGGAATAACGTGGAAATCCTTTTGGGTAAAGCTGCAGACAGTGTGGGTTTATTTTAGAGTTTACAGGAACAGAAATGTAATCGAAATCATAGAAGCTGAAAGGGAATGGAGCCTGGTGTTTGCTTTCACATGCTGGAAATCATCCTGATTTACAAATGCAGTCTTTTTCTTTTTTTTTGAAACACTCCTCAGAAAAATCGAACACACTCGCACAGCATAGATCACATCTAATCAGTAAATCGCTCTCTTTTTTCCAATCTGACACCTGGAGGCTTTTCCTGCGTGGACCTGACGGTGGATCTGTTAGACGGACGGGAGCTTTGTAGATAAGACAATCCTGTTTTAAATTGGCAAAGAGCCTGTTTGGCATCACATTAGAGCACAAAAACCTCTTCAGCCGTAGTAGAGCAGCTGCTTCTGAGAGGATGCTGTCGAACACACACACACACACACGCGCGCACGCCATGCGCATTTATCTTTATCCTTTTGTTTTGACACAGATTTCGAGGTTATTGCAGTCTCGGAATCGCCCGCATATCCATTTGACTCTGTGTGAACAAAATGTTTTTAATTTTCACCTAATTGGAGGAGTCTTTAAAATCTGATTTATTATTATTGTTTCAATTTATATAGCGCCTTTCTCAAAACCGAAGGTTGCTTTACAGTTATGGGGAATAAATAAAGTCCACCAAATAGAGGTCAGGATGTCATTCCAATGGTGTAGCAGCCACAGTCCCACCAAAAAGCGCATAAAAACAAGTCCCACATCTCCAGCACAGCTGCTGCAACGCTGGCGGCAACATCACTCGGAACACCACGCCATGGATCCACAAAGCGAGCACAGAAGCACCGCCATGCAGAGTGCCGGTACGTCCCAAACTGCCTGCACAGCTGCCGCAACGCCACCGAGCAACATCGCTCGGAACATCATGCCAAGCACTAAAGCACAGAGCGCTGGACAACCCCGATGTTAAAATGAGCAACGAGCTCACTGCAGTCCATTGCTAGGAGCACAGGCATCACCCACAGCGAACCAAGGCCTGGAAGGAACCGACGCCCAAAACTGGGTCTGGAGCTACACCACAACCGGCGGACAAAAACACTCAAACAAAACCAAACATCAAACGACACAAAAAAAAATTAAATAATATAAGCTCCGGTGAGAAGCAGCAGCCAGAATGCGCACAACGTACTCTCAACTGGAAGCGGAAACTGGACGTCTTAAAGCTTCCAGAAATGATCAAAATACAAAGTAAAAGGCATGGTCTCTTTAGAACGGACTGCAGCCCTCTGTCTTGTAACTCTGTCCCCTAATATGGAGGATTTTCCCCACAGTTCCCAGTGTGGTGTTTGTTAAACCTGTTTGTTTCTCGAGCGCTGAGGAAGTTTGATTTTGTTCACTGACCTCCGTGAGCCCGAGGCATTATCGCTCTCCGCTCTGTGACTCTTCTAGCACCCTCGGGCTTCCTCTCATTACAGCCAGGGGCAAAATAAACTGAGCCAAGCGCACACACAATCAATACATACACTCTGTCTCACACACACACACACACACACACACACACACACGGAGACAATTGGAGAGGGATCGGTCCTGGAGGGCTGGCCTTCCTCTCGTATCGATGCCGCTGCTGCATTAAACTCCTCCTGAACTCCACAGCATGACTTAAATGATTGCAAGTCATTTAATTCCTTTTCTCCGTATTTCTGTATGCAGTGGATTTGGGGCAGAGCTATGTCTGAGCTCAGTTTGTGATGTCACAAAATATCCTCCGCTGCTTTGGACCAGTTACGTCTGAGGTTCGAGTGTAGGATGACTGCGTGGTACCTGGAAACGTTTAACCTGCAGTGGTTGTCATGGTAACATTGTAATTATATATTCCGACAGGTTTTGGTGAAATAAATGGGTGAGAAAATGACGAAGTAACCTGTGACCTGTGAATAATGTGAGCTCGTGTACTAGAAGTTAGCTAGGCTGAAAGCTAATGTTGGCGATGTTGACGTCATGGGGCGTTTCCAATTTGCATGTATTTATATATTCGTGGGAGTCGATGGATTTGTCACGAGTGTAAACATGTACAGCTGTTTGTGGCTTTAAAGAAATCCTCATAAAGGGTTTATAATATGTTCAGCGTTAAAGAGTCGTAACTGATGATGGTTCAATAAATCGTCTATTGAAGATCTTTAATTTATTTAACATTTTCAAATGCTACTAACGCTCCTGTCCCTGGTGAGAGTTATGTAAGACCCTGTGCTCCACCACTGCAGAGCTGATCTGAGGAGTGCTGTGTTCAGTGTGCTCGCACTGATGAGACGGAAGTTTATTATAAAACTCCAGCGTCACGCTGCATCTCTGAGGTCGTCCAAGGTCGTCTCCTCCCGCAGTGTTTCATTTGGCTAAAAGAGGTCTGTCGCCTCGTCTCCGGCTGCACGCTAATTGAATTGAAATATGATTGATTCGCCATTTCTCAGCGGTCACACAGCAATTAGGCTGAGTGGGTTGGACGTTGCTTTCCTGTCCATCGCCATGTTCTCTGAAGAAGAGGGGGTGGGGCTGCGAGATCAATCCTCAACCGTGTGGAGTGAGTGCGGGGGGGGGAGAGAGAAACACTCATCACTTCAATTATTTAAAGCTCCTGAGGGAGATGGCAAGTGGCCCCACAGATCTCTCTCTGTGTCATCCTTTAACGAGCGCCCCTCCGGTTCCCTACACGTGACGTGTCCAGCCCTGGACGTGACCTCTGATTCACTGAAGCATGAAGTTTCACTTCTCTCACGGCCTCGTCGTCCGAAAGAGTAAAAAGTGAGATGAAACTCGAGTTTTCTTCTTCAGCAGATCAACGATTGTTCAACCAGAACGTCATCTTCCTTCCAGATTCTACTGAAGACTGAAAGTTTTTGCCCCTCCACGCCCTGTTTAATGGAAATTTCCAGCCGCTCCTGTGGGAGGATGATGTTGATGTAGCGATGCATGAAGCGTTAATCGTTTCCAATAAAATAAATCATTGTTGGGCTTCTCCACCGTATCGGCTCGGCGCTGTTGTGAAACAAAAGCTTGTTAAACAAAAACGCAGATGTTTAGTTTTTAACCCGCAACAACATCCCTATGTGGTGAACATGTGTCGTGAACAGGATTGTTCTTGGGACATGCTGATTTTGTTGAATGAAAGGGCGACGTTTAAATTAAACTTGCTCAAGCAATTACATGCGTCATCACATCACATGACTAAGGGTTGAAAAATAACTGATACTAAAAATGCCATTATCCAATTTTTACACTTGTATGCAGAAAAGTTTCGTTTTACTAAATAAAACTGCTTTTTAAGTTGCGGTGTAGAAGTTTTAATTTGTGAATGTGTTTTTATAATAAGTATATAAACGCTTCAGACTCTGTCTTGATTTATACACTTGTTGTTAATGTCTCAGGGAATCCATACTCCATCATTTAAACATCACATCATACCCCCATATTCACTATATATGCTCACTAAATAGGGTAGAACAGGGCAGTTGTGGACACTACATAGTGCACTACATGCTCAATTTACCGTCGTTTGAATCTCAGCTGATCCTCCAATAAGCTCCTGATCAAAAGGAACAAATTGGACACCACTGGAGACACGGGCTTTGTTCCTCTTCTTATTCAGTCAGACTTCTTTTCCTGGAAGAAGTAACACACAAGTGATAGTGTGTATAGGAATGTAATAAACCCACACTAGGGGACTGAAAGGAGGACATGGGCTCTTAGACACTCTCTTTTGAATATGTAAATATGATGTAAATTTGAGTCAAATCCATTCCAGCAGCTTACGTGTAAATATTTATTTCATGATGACGGTGAATGATCATCTCGCAGAGTACAGAAATCCAAAATCGAGAAACTTGTGTAAATTTATAGTTGTCATGGTACCATGAGTCAGAATTGAATTCACTAATGAGTCACTTGAGGATTAGAGATTGGATTCGTCACCTTGCCGTACCAAAGGAAAGGAAAATGAGGTTGGGGTGACGTCATGTGATTTGAGTTCTGATTGGTTGGTCGAATGTAACTTAGCTATACTGCCTTTCAGATATTTCAAGTGTAAGTCATAAAAATAATTTTTCCTATCACCCAATTATTTTTGTTTAGTGGATTTGAAAGCTACTGAATTGAGTCACAGACTTCCAACTTTATTTGGTTTTATTTTTAATAGAGCAATTAATGAATTTATCTCCAAGTGCCCTAAACTCTCCACTATTTTTTCCTGCTTCACTATGAAGCAATACAAGATACTACGTCATGCATCACGTGGTGGGCTTTCCCTGTTCGCACAAAGCATTGTGGGATACAAATTTGAAACCGGAGAGAAAAATGGAGGACGTGAGTGTGCGAATGAAACGTGAAAGACCGATGACAATAGCGGAAAGTGAGAAGAAAAGACGTTATGTTATATACGAAGGAAAGGAAATGCAGGACCAAACTAATAAATATGAGTGCTCCGCGAGCACCTCTGTGTGATCAGCTGTTCGTTTCGCGACAGAATGATGGAACTGTCAGTGCACGCTCAAAGGCAAACCTGCGCATGCGCGCGCGCACACGGACTTCCTCTGTCTGCTTGACTGTGTGATTTCATGCACGTTATTTGCTTTAATCCCCTCAAATTAAATAACTTCCCAGGCACAGAATGGCCTGATATTTTGTGAGATATTACAGAAATAAACATAAATCACAATGACCACATTTCAGAGGGAACTAAATTTCACCAATTTTATGAAATCGAAAGGCCGTCTCGCTTTAATGAAGTAAAAATAAATAAATAAAAATGGCAGGCTGTCATTGTATAAGAGGAATAAAACACTGTGATGTGACGTGACGTTTTTGGAAAATAAGCAACTCTGAGGTAAAAGTAGGCAGTAATTCAGCTTTGCCTTGGTGCTGTTGATGATTAGGTTCCTTCCTAAGAACAGTGGCATTCTTTTCAAATCAGCCAATTTGCACTAATTTCCTCTTTCATGATGGTGCAAATTAAAAGCATCACATTTAATCGTCATTAGGATCTTGGCTGTTATCTGCCAACTAGAGGATTTAAACATGTATTAATGGCACATGCTGCAATTATTTAAAATATATCAATCCCTTACCGGACTCCAGAGCATCTTGGCTCATTTTGCAACCAGATCTCACAGCGTCTGTAGGAGGAAAGAAAAACAAGAAAGAAAAAGGAAATTATTAATAAAAAAAAAAAAGATCCGAGAACAATGTAAAAAGCATGCGAAAATGAGAGAGAGAGAGAGAGAGAGAGAGAGAGAGAGAGAGAGAAAGAAATGCCGAGAGGAAGAGGAAGAGAGACAGAAAAAGATCATGAGACGGAGATCTAGCGTCGATAAGCAGGCGTTGTAAAAAGCCACATTTGACATGGTAGTGTGTGTGGGAGGAAGAATGTAGAGTGTTTTTTTGAAAACACATACTGATGCTTTGAAACTGCGTGATGTCCAACAGCTAAACAACTTCGAGGCGGAATTCAAAAACCAGACTCGGCCATGTTTGCTTTTCAGCGACCAGAGTGCTGCCTTCAGACTCTCACACACAAACGAAAGATTTTAACCCAGTGTCGGGGAGATGAACCCACGTGCACGATGAGGATTAGTTCCAAATATAGAAAGCACAAAATCAAACATGGCTTTAGCTTTACTCCAGCTGTAAACATCTGTCCACTGAATCCTGCATGATGAATCGGGAAAAAATGGTCCTCACTCAAACAATCAGCAGGAATTAAAGAAGAAGAAAAAAAAAAGTAAATGGGTTGAAATTTCTCAAATCAGAACAAAGGTTCAATGATCGAGCGAGCATCACATTGAATACTCTCCCTCTCTCGCTGACATTTGTGAAACTGGTTCTGATTTTCTTTTTCACTAAAGCTAAGCGTGATGTCTGTAATGACTGGGATCACAAATATTTCAACCCTGAAAAGGACACACACACACACACACACACACACACACACACACACACACACACACAAAAACTCTATAGCAATAGAACAGCTATTTTCCCACAACCGCCACATGGACCGTGACGGGCGTGAACGCTGCACACATTTGACACTCAGCCCTATTGATGTGCTAATACTGCTGAAGGACAATTCCTCTTTATATCTGATCTGATCCGTTTTGAAGGACAGTCGTGTCTGCTTTTAGGTTTATTTTCTTCTGGAGATACTTACGCATGACAACAAAAGCCTCAACCAACACTCGAATAAGGGAATTTATTTCAAGAACCGGTAATCTATGCTCACCTAAAAGTCCAGAGCAATGCACAAAAATCAAATGAGAAAATATTTTCTCAAAAACAAAAACTCCCCATATAATATCATGAGAACAGTCCTGAGGAAAAAAAAATTATTATTATATCCAATTTCAGAAACTGGTGCTCTCCTAAGACTTTCACACCCAACAGTTTCTCAAATTTACACAGAATGGCATGAAAAGAAAAAAAAAAAAATCATCCTGTGAGCGCCAGCTTGCTCGTGGAAACACCTCACTGATGTTAAAGATCAGAGCAGAAAGACTCGACAGCTGACAGGAAGGCTATAGTCAGCCATATAATCACTCTTTACAACCACGGTGAGCAGAAAAGCATCCACACACTGAATCTTCACGGCAGATTGGCTACAGCAGCAGAAGACGACGAGATCAGGTTCCAGTCTCATCAGCCGAGAGCAGGAATCCGAGCCCACGCTGGGTCCTGGCTCACACTGTCGCAACGAAATCTTACCGAATCTGTTTGATTAAACCTGTATACCGCATCTCCTTCCTCTGCGGACTCTTTCAGAACTGTATCAGCTCCTTTCCTTTTACCGTAGTCCGCCATTTTATTCAAACACAGTAACAGGAAACCTTTCATTTTCAACACACTGCAAAAAGCGATAACTTGTTCGGAGAAAAGATCTTTCTTATTAGAACTCAAACATAAGATTATTTATTCTATCTACATTCACTGGATGTGAGCAATCGCACGCTCTGATTGGCGACTCTACAACTAGGATATCAGCTCATATACCATGAGGAGAGAAAAACAAAATGGAGGAGCGTGTTGCTGAACCAGCCAAGGATGAAATAAAAACTACAAAAACAAAATCCAAAAAAATTACAAAAAAAAGCAACAAAATATGGGATAAAAGTATTTGATGGTAATAACAATGTCTTTTTAAATTTATTTTCAAGAATTATCATCGCATTTTCACAAATTGCTCCTGTCATTTCGCCGGTTTGTTTGCACTCTAAGCGGAAATGATTTTGTCGGATGTTTTGTATAAAGTTTTATTTATCGAACTTGCAAAAAATAAATAAAAATGATCTGTTTTTCAAAATCCAGTGAATGTGGAGAGAATAAAACAGTTATTCCACTCAATCTCGTCGTACACGGCTTATAGCGCTATCAGCTCACGTACGACTCGACTTCATGGAATAACTGTTAAAGGAGAACTGAAGGCAAATTTTTTATTATCAAAATTCTATTTCTCATTTTATTAAATATCAGAATGCATTTTTGATCGCTATTTTGTCGCCGCTATAGCAAGTTATGAGTGTTTGAAATATGCTCTGTAATACATCAGTCCATATGTCAAAGCAACGGGCGTAAACGAGATTCATTGAGACCTGTGTGAGACATCGTAGGACGGAAGTAAAACGTACAGCGGAAATCAAAGCGACCGACATCTGCCAACGTTGTCAAAAGACGC
>JANZLB010000018.1:3543049-3559149 GCA_026167865.1 Notarius quadriscutis
GAGGAAACCCACGCGGACACGGGGAGAACATGCAAACTCCACACAGAAAGGCCCTCGCCGGCTGCTGGGTTCGAACCCGGAACCTTCTTGCTGTGAGGTGACAGTGCTAACCACTACACCACCGTGCCGCCCATAATAAGACGTAAATGTACTAAATAAGTAAATGTAAAGCATTTACATTTTAGACGTAAATGTACTAAATAAGTAAATGTAAAGCCGCCCATAATAAGACGTAAATTTACTAAATAAGTAAATGTAAAGCATTTTACACTTCCTTAACTGGAACTTTTTACTGTGGGAGCAAAAATATTAAATAATGTTAAATAATGAGAGTTTATGAAACCTTCGTGTAAAGTGTTCTATAAATCAGCCACTGTGACTCCACCCACCTGATGCTCAACTTCCTGCAGCAGAGACTCGAGCAGCTCCGTCTCCTGTGTGAGGGACGTCTTCTGGCCTGTAACACACGCCCACACAGTTCAGATGGAAGGAACAGCTGAGCTGAGCGTGTGCGCATGTGTCTGCAATTAGAATTACCCATGAGTGTGATGAGTTTGTTCTTGAGCTGATTGTCCAGCCGCGCGATCATCATCTCTACAGCGTTCCTGATCTCTCGCACCCGCTCATCCTTGGCTCCTCGCACCGCCTCCACATTCTTCTCCTGATCAACACACACACGTGAACCATTTAAAAAAAAGTGACATTTTAAAAAAATTAAAATAAAAAATATCCCCATACACAGAGCTGTACACATACAGGGAACTCTGATGCCCCCGAGTGGATATTTCATGTAATGGAGGTATTTTAAAAGTTAATTGTTTCATATACAACAAAACTTGCAATATTATCAGCTAATTAAATTTTTATTAACTCGTTCAAAAATTGTCCAAAAAACTGCATCTCCAGCCCACAGGTCACCCTACCACTTCCTGGACAAGACTGATGAGCTCCATAAGCCGGCGTCGGAGTTTGGCCACCTCCTCATTGACCTTGTTGACGTGCTGCTCGTAAATCTCCGCCAGTGGCTTAAACGTGTGTCCTCCATGCTGGGGGGGGATTTAAAAAAAAAAAAAAAGGAGAGAGTGTCCAAAAGAGAGTGCGCACTGAATTATTTCTCACACACACACACCTGAGTCAGCATCAGAACTAATGAAAAATGGATACAGTATGAACTAACACTATACTGACTTGTGTTATCAACTCTCAGCCAGGTCCCTCCAGAAGTTGTTTTTTTTTTTAAGTAAACGTACTACAATAAAGCTCTTTGTATTTGTATGATTTAGAGGTTTTCGCGAATTAAACAAGTGCTAAATAAACCATGATACAGTTTCCAATCTAAACCAAGTGCACCACTAGTTCAATATGCATGTAAAAGAGCACAGATTCTCTGATTGTGTACCATGCCTCCCCACAGTGCACACTGATGACAGATGCATTTCTTACAGGTCCAGCAGAACACACTCAGCTTCTCATGGTGATTTTCACATCTGTGTGATTTAAAAAAAAAAAAACTCGTCATACATTAACACAAATGTAGCTTACGAATAAAACCTAATATACACTGAATGCATTTCTGACATGTGCATAAACCTTGAGTTAATAGTAATTTGCTCAGAGGACAGTGCTATCCATCCTCTTCCACATACATGAGCAAACAGAGTCACTGTGACTGACAGGGGAGATAGAGTATGCCCTTCCTACTCATGAGGCAAAGCCAATTATGCTTTTTCTGACTCCTGGTCACAGATGGCTGAGGCATCAAATCTGGATTCAAATCTCCGGAGAGAGATTTTTTCCCCCCCATGAGCCTTAATCAGTGTTTTGCTGGTCATAAACATGTGCATCCCTAATAAATGCAATAACTCATGTTAACCTGTTTAATGTTCGTGAAAAAAATCTAAATGTTTAAGAAAGATTACTAAGGTGAGATGTGGGAGGGGGCAGAGCTTCCAGGGGTGTCAAAAAACCCACACAAACTGTCAATCATTCCAGATTCATGTCAATTAGCTCTTACATCGTGTTTTTATGAAGAGGGGGGAAAAAAACAAAAAAACAAACGTGATGGTCTGAAATGTCATGAACGTACATATTAACTGTCCCACTGTCTTTTGTGATGTTTTTATTGATCACCCACGTTTTTTCACACTGCTGTACACGTCAGTGTTGTAGCTGAGACAAAATATCTGGTGTAAACTCTGAGTAACAGAAAAGTACTGATTTTAGCCATAATATTGCATTGTTGTGCGAGTGAAGTGTTCTGCTCACTTGTCTTTGTCGTTCTCTTCGTGTTTGGAAAGATTACACAGCTGGAGTGTGTCCAGCTGCTGTGTGACCTCCTCAGCCCAGCGACAGTTCACCAGCTCCCGCAGCTGTAACGGAGCCCTCAACACACACAACGAATTTATACATACAGTATAATTTACATCTCTTGACTTGACTGTAGTAAAATGATGCTGTGATCACATCAAAGTCCTAAAGGTTTAACCAGACATGATCCACATACTGTATGTATTTGACTTCTTTGTTAAATGTTCCTACATAAAGCTATTCCTAAACCCAAAACCAACCTTAACATCAGTGATGGAATTTCATGAAGTTTGTTTATTATAGAAAAAGTCAATTTCGTTCTATTAGGACCAGTCAAATGTCCTTATAAATCTCCAATTTTTCATGTATTCACTATGAGGATATTTTGTTCTCATAAAATAAAATAAAAAAAATTCCACATTTCTTTTCTAACCTGGCAGTGTCTGCAACCATGACCAATAGTTTGCTGAAATCCCTAACAAACAGCCTTTCATGATACACATCCTTTAAGTGTGTATTTAAAAAAAAAATCTCATTGCAACTATTCTGGCTTATAATTTTATTTTGACTCTCAGAGTAACAATCACACACTGAGCATCAATGAATCTCACACATTTTCATACAGACAGGAGGAGACGCTTACCGGCAGTGTGGACACTGTGCTCTCTGCTCCGTCAGCCAGCGCTGCCACACACACACACACACACACACACACACACACACACACAATTAAGGTGTCTATTTATTAATGCTGTATTCAGACACACTGATTGGTTGTAAAAACTGAAGCAAGATTATCTGTAACTTAAAATAGTTTTCTCTTTTTTTTTTTAAAACTTTTGGACCTGTACATAATTAGATGTGACAAGGACATTAAGAGGTTGCTGTGATTCTCTTAACCTCCCGAGTTGAATCTGGTTTATTCGGGGGGGGTGAAATGCAGACGTGAAATTCTAAGAGAATTGATGTGAACATTAAAGGTGATATATTATACACCTTTTACACAAGTTAACACAATTCACTGAGGTTATGAAATGTCTGTGACATGCTTTCGTCAAAATACCACAAGGATAAAGCACCGCAGCACCTTCTCACCCTGAGAGAAGCCAATCTGAGTGCCTGTTCCTTTAAATGATAATGAGCCACTGCTCACCCCACCCCCCTCTTCCACAAGCCGAACATTCATTCACAAAAGGCAGTTCTCAGGGAGCAGCACCATTCTAATGATCTCCCCTTGTGACATACTAAGAGGAGTCGAATCTGAATGATTTGTTGAAGCACAAGTTTTCCGAAACGGGCAGCACAAAAAAAAAAAAAAAGACCTGACTGAACCTTATTTCAGAGTTGATGGGTTAGTAGAGACTCCAGATACCCAAAAGTATGTGCACAAGCACTAAAAAAAATAAATAAATAAAATAAAATGAGTTTTCATAATATATCCTCTTTAAAAGCTGAAATCTTCAGTTTCACCACAGAGGGAGGCATCACAACTGCTTTCAGTCAAGTAACTGCCTGTGTATTGGAGTAGCTGTTGTGTATCGTGACCAAGTCAATAAATAAGTAAGTAAATAAATAAGCCAACTCCACATTTCCTGTCACCATGTTTTACTCTGGCAAAAACACCAGTTTGATGCATTAACCAAAAATATGAGGCTGAGCATTATATAATATTAGAATCATAATTATATTGACACAAGATACCAACACGAACCCTTCAAAGAATTCAGAGCAAGCTGGTCAAATACACTCAATCCGTTTAATAAATAAAGATACACAATACAGCTAAAACCCTTGACCATCACACCCATATGTGCTTCATCCCAAAATTGTTGCCACAAAATTGTACACAGTGTATGTGTATACTTCAAAATTACAGCATTAGATTCCTTTCCCTGGAACTAAGAAGCCCAAACCTGTTCCAGCACGACAATGCTCCTGTGCACAAAGTGATCTCCATGAAGACATGGTGTGTTAAGTTTGGAGTGAAAGAACTCCTGCACAGAGCCCTGACTGAACTCAACCCCGCTGAACACCTTTGGAATGAAACTGGAACACCGACTGCACCCCAGCCCTCGTCAACCGACATCACTACTGCTCTTGGAGCTGAACAAACACAAATCCCCACACCCATGCCCCAAAACTGAGTGGAACCTCAGGACAGGACAGGAAAGGAATGACTGGGTTAAATGCTCAGGCATGCTGAGGTGCAGTCTAACAAATAAACAGACAAAACAGGGAAGGCTCGATTTCTGGAGCAATACAGAGATTAGCAGTTTTACTCTGTTGCATTGATCCTGTGCTCAACAGACGCTTGATCATAAGCCAGAGTAGCTCAAAGAGCGTGTGTGTGTGTTCACCCGTATACAGCTGAAGCAGCAGAGTTTGGAGCAGTGGGGGCAGAGACGAGCATCTCGCAGCTTCTCCATACAAATGAAGCAGCGAAACACCTCCGCTATACTCTGCACCACAAAGAACAAAAAGCATTCAATACACACACACACATTTACACTCAATATCTACAGGTAAACACTTACACAATACACCAACCATGACACACACGTACACAAGCTTATTTATGTCTGAATCAATATTAAAAATTCCCACCAGCGTACCTCAACACTCTGCTCGTCCATGTCGGCCAGCTTTTCCTCCTACAGTCCAAAACGATCAGAATGTTTATTAAAAAAAAAAAAGAAACCAGGAGCTGATTTCATAAAAGGACAGACAGAAGCACACAATGTGCATGTTGAAACTCAGCCACTGCTATTAAAAATGTTTAAATAGAAATCTACACTGCTGTAATGTTATAATGTCCAAAACCGAAATATATACCTGTCTAAAAAAAAAAAAAAACCCTAAACACCATATAATCAGAATGAGGTCAAGTCAGTTTTGTGAGCTGCCATGTGGGTATTGAATCCATCTTTCCTGATCTTGTCTCTTGTTTTAATTCTTGCATTGATTTTTTTTTCCATTAATTTGTCCCCCTCCCCTTAATTAATTTTACAGGTATGTTTTTCCAGTTTTTTTGTCATGCGAGGATGAATGAAATGATGAATTTAATTATGGTATCTGATTGCTAGAAAATACTTCAAACATGCAGCATCAGACACATTTTTTTTTAATTCAATAATGCAGGTTTCAGCTAGCAGCCTCCACCTAGGACTTGACTCGCTCTATTCGTTTACATACCTTTCTAGAACAATTTAACAGTTTAAACAATTTAACACCAAGACGAATTTAAATATAATGTCAGTACAGAAACAGTTTAAACCCCTGATGAATAAATATTACGGTTTATTTATCTAGCTTGTTACCTGGTGTTATTTTTCTTTCCCCCTCGTTTTCCGACAAATCCTCAGCACAGAGATTCTGTCCAATCAGCGCTCAGATCATGAATGACATTAAACCATTATCCAATCGTAACAGGAATAGCGAGGTGCTGTTGGCCAATTCTAT
This sequence comes from Notarius quadriscutis, assembly GCA_026167865.1. Taxonomy (NCBI): domain Eukaryota; kingdom Metazoa; phylum Chordata; class Actinopteri; order Siluriformes; family Ariidae; genus Notarius; species Notarius quadriscutis. The sequence goes on from JANZLB010000018.1 coordinate 3,548,816, forward strand.
GCAAGGAGGCGGGATCTTCCAGAAGCCCACTGAGGAAAAATAATGCTAACGGTTAGCACGGTAAAATTATAGTAGCTAGTAAGGTTAGCTAGCGTGCTAGCTTCACAAAGCTAACATTAGCCACCTATTACACTTTACCCCACAATGTAGCTCTCGTCGAATATCTACATGAAATTACACCAACTGGAAAAATATATGTGTGTGTACAAACTTCGTTTACCACTCTGTAGCTAATGCAGATATATGCTAAGCTAAGCGTCCAAATGGAGCTCGCGCTGTCAATGTATGTCGCCATGGGAAACCGATTCAACCAATCGAAGTGCTCTATTAGAATTCGCATCCCCCAATCAGAGGTGTGTTTGTGACTCAGAGGCGGGGTTTTATGAAATCTCATGAATCCTGCCTGTGGATCTGCATTGCGTTACAAAACCCACTATAAATACCAATAAATAGATTTGCATTCGTTATTTTAGTATATAAATATAATTATTTTTGCCAGAAAAGTGGAACATGACCAAACCAAAGACAACAACAGGCCAAAACATAGGCTTTAGGATTTATACTTATACATGAATCAGTGTTTCCTGATGCTCAATGATTTCAGGACTGTTCATGTTGGCATTATTAGTTAATTCAAGTCATTGTATTATTAGGAAACCTTTCATGAAGGTCAAATGAAAGAGTGTAAGAAGAGGAAAAAGTGCAAAGTTTGTCTAATACTGTCTCTCATCCCCATTTATGTGCTGCCTCTCTCTCTCTCTTCAGTGCAATATGAGAAAACTAGTGTGCCATTAATTTCACTTCATTGTGTTCTAGTCTCATAAGAAGGTGTGACCCATATTCTAAAGTGAGAACGCCTGGAGACCAGACGCAGCACACATCTGGGACAACGCTCGGTATCGCAGGATTGAGCAAAATTCTCAGTTGAACTGTTTTAGCCAATCCCTAATGATTTTATAGAAATAAAAGCTCTGAAGTCAGGTTACAGAAGCTGAGCATGAAGAGGTGGCTCCTGAAATGAGGTTAAGCATGTTAGTATACCTTTAAAGGGGAAAAAATAGGTTTCATCTCCAACCTTAAAGGTTTTTTGTTGGTTTGTCCTTAAGAGTATTACACAGGGACAAGGGCAAGAAGGTAAAAGGTGCTGAAATCCAAACACTGGATGATGAAACAGTATATTTATCCAAACCAAACCAATCTTAAACAGCAGTATTTTCAGAGAAAATAGTACACTATAAAGTGAACAGGTTGGGGTTTGAGATTTACAACTGCTTGCACTTTCATTTAGATTTTAGGGGGGAAAAAAAAACTCAGACACTGCTGAAAATTTGACATATTTACATTCATTTTTTTATTATGATTATCAGTTACAGAAAAGCGACACATCATCTCAGTCAGTTATCTGTACTTGATAAATAAAATCAGTATAAATTATAATCTCGCAGCACGGCGCCTTGATCACAATTCAAGTTAGTGTGTTTGTGTAGATGAATGAAATGTGTAAAAATTGATACAAAGAAAAATGAAAAACAGCTGAAAGTGACAGCAGACAGGACGATATTAAAGCTCTAAAACAGCCAACGTTAAGTGTTTTACACGACTCACACTCACTGCATTTCCTCCTCATGAAATCTAAGTGCTGAAGTCTGTGTTTTTTGAGTGTTAATATTCACATCATAAATACTGTATATCACCTCTCACAATAAGTGGCAAGTTCACTGCCTTTTATGGATCAATTCATTTTATTTTTTAGATATATTTTGGGGATTATGCAAATCAGCTGGTGACAAATCCAAACAATTATCTCTGAGGTTAATCACTATGAATCACGCCTGAGCTTTAATCTTGGTTTACGGTGTACACGTCCAATTCTACCTTTTAATTTGTCCATTAAAAACAAACTCTGACCAGTATCCTGAACAAATGATTATCGGCACAATGTCACTCCACTGTACACTATATTAATATGAAGAAGAAAAAATTAAGACTATTTAAATGAAAATTTTTACAATGTACCGTAAGCAGGCTAGATCTGAAGCTAATTTCAAGCAAATGCCCTTTAAAGTAATCAACATTAATGCTGTGTGTGTGTGTGTGTGCATATAAAGTCACCTGTAGAGTAGTTTAAACGTACTTTGATACTAAAGTAGACATGTATTTTACTTCACCTCCACAATTCAATCATTGGGCCATGTTAAGAGCCTATTCATAAATAATTCATCAGATGAACTTTCGATGAGGACGAGAAGTCAGACATAACTGTTTATAAGGATTAAATAATATGTAGTAATGCACTAATAATCCAATACGCACTATGTAGTGGTTTACGGTGCTTGTAGTACAGCACCCAGGTATTAACAGTGCGCCAAGTCTCACTGAGTCTCTCACATGATGGTGGGTTTTATTCCTTGCAGTTATGTTCTTTCTGGTGGAATTGAGTGTGTTCCTGTGAAAGATCCACTCTAACTCTCACTTACACACACACACACTTCCCCTTACGAGTGAACACTTGCTGCAAATCATCAAGAGTCAGTTTGGGTAGAAATCACCATGAGAAATTATCAGTGAGCTGAAATGATGACAGAGACACGAAATTAACTGGTGGCTAAATGGGTTGTGTTTCAATAAACACTAGGCCCTCATTAGGCAGCACCAAATGCTCTAAACGACACCAATTGGAGCCTGTAGAGGGAAATGACAAAACCACAGCATTGAAATGCATGCTGATAAACTCGTGTCCTTCATGTCAGTGCTTACTAAAAGCTCAGGAGGAAAAAAAAGTCTGTAAATCTTTGAAATGTACCTTGAGTCTCCTGAGTGAAGCGCACCTTAGGATTCCTGACATTGTAAGAGAGTTGCAAACACAGAAAGAGTATCATCATCATCTCTTAAATGATTAATTACTCTACAACCCAGAACTGTAATGTCGTGCCTTTCTCAGGTTTGATTTCAACTTCTGCAGAAGTGCCCATGAAACAGTGCGCCACACTGCCCCCTAGTGCATACATGTCTATATTATGATACATTGTGTATGTGTGTGTGGACACACAACACTGCCCATGGTTACAGATTCTCACTTGTCACACACACACACACACACACACACACACACCTCAATAAACATTCTGGTTTAAAACTCAGTCACAAGTTCTGAAAAACCTGCTTTCGTCAGCGAAGGTTCTCAGTTACTACTGTAGTTTCAATACAAAGCAGGGCTGATCTGAAAGCTACTGGACTCTAACTCACACTGATTCACTCCTACTCACTCAGATCGACAGATTCACAATGACTCACACCAACTCTCACACATTGATTCACAGTGACTTACAATTACTACCTTTGACTCACTGTGACTCATTCTGTCTCTCACTGACTCACTGTGACTCACACCAACTCATTCTGACTCACCCAGACTCACTCTAACTCTCACTGACTCATTCTGACTCACATTCTAACAATGACTCACTCTGATTCATTCTGTCTCTCAATCACTCACCCTGACTCACACTAATTCACTCAGATTCACACGGACTCACTCTGATTCACACTGACTCATTTTGTCTCACACTGACTCACTCACACACTCTGACCCCTTCAATTTCATCAGCGGTTCTAATCGGCGAACACTTGAGGCTGCAGGGGTGGGGGCAGCCTGTCGTTCTCCTCGTTCTCAGAGTCAATGGCATGTGCCACGTGCCTTTTGATCTCCAGTGGGTATTTGTCAAGGATGTCCTGCACCTCGCGGGCCACACGTTCCTGCCAGCACTGGAGCTCAGCCTGCAGACCCTGCGCCTCCTCCAGAACCTGCTGCTGACGTTCCTGCAGAGCCGAGAGCAGCTCCAGCGGCCATAGGGACGACGACTCGGATCTCACACGTGGGGAAACGTCACCAGATCCACCACCACTGCCGCCGCACATGTAACGCTCGAAATCCTCCACACTCAGGTTGAGGGAATGAGCGTCCAGCTTTTCGATAAACGCCACTGCACAACACTGCAGGAACAATGTGAGGGGCAGAGTTACACAAACAGCAATTATGATTTCAAGATAATTTCTTCATTGTTCTATCAATGAGTCATGATGTCATTAGATAAACAGACAAGTTGAATAGGAGGAGCTTTGGGAAGTGACGTGCGCACGCGTGTGCGCGCACGTGTGTTCGCGTGCACATATTGCTGTTGTTTTCTTTTTATATTGTTTTCAGCATTCTGTGAATTTCTTTTGTTTATTTAAGTTTCAGAAACTAAAAGTATTGGCACCGCTTCCATTTCTCACTCTAAAATTACTCTGGTTGATTTTATGCAGCACATGAAATTTCTTCAAGGAAATCCATTTAAAAATGAATTTATTTCTTTTTAACATAAAATATCACAACACAGTTGGTCTGAGGAGTTTATCTGATGACATCGTGAGTAATATGCATGATGTTGAAATGTCTGGTGAAAAGGTTTTACAGGATAAATGAAGCATTTTTTTAGAGGAATGGAACAGTGATAAAGTCACTGTGCTGTGGTGTGTGTGCTGCGATTTAAACATGATGAGGGTGTGTATCATTTTAAACACCCCCCCCAGTCCTCACCAGGTTGGTGAAATAGTACCCGTCCTCTCCGCTCATCAGGCGGCTCGGGTTGCAGAAGCGTGTGATGTACTGGATGTTGGACTGCAGGCGGGGTGGGTTGGCCTTCAGCACAATGTAAATGAGCGTTGGGAGGAAATCGTCGGCCGATGCCGGCTCTTTCTTCGTCACCTTGATGGCGTTGAAGATGTGTTTGCTGCAGCTGGTGATGCAGGCCAGCTTGTCTCTCGGCACACGCTTTGAGTCCATCTCGATTATATCTACAGCAAAGATATTGGAAGTGAAAAAAAAAAAAGATCTGTTTTTTTGCAACAAAAGCACAAAATTCTCTGTTTGTCAGGAATAAATGGACAAAAAAAGTCCCTCATGGGGACTTTTCATAACATACAATAAGAATATAGAAACATTCATAATATAGAAATGTTTAACAGTTATTCCACGAAATCGAGTCATACATGAGCTGATAGTGGACGAGGTGCGTAGCACTGAGTTGTCGATAAGCTATGTACGACGAGATTGAGTGGAATAACTGTTTTATTCTATCCACATTCACTGGATTTTGAGAAACAGAGCATTTTTATTTTTTTTTTTACAAATCTGATAAAGTCATTTCCGCTTAGGTGGACTTCTTAAAAACCTATCGATGGCGGCACAAATTGACTTTAGTGTTGTTTTCTTGTAGAAAGTGCCGAGGTATAGAACAGCTTTAGACATTTATTTAATTCTTCCTTGGACATTTCAGTTCAAACTTCTTTGAGTTTTTGAACCAGTGGAAAAAAAAATTCAACAAATTTTAATGCTTAAAGATGAAGAATGTAAACAAATCGGCGAAATGACAGGAGCGATTTGTGAAAAATGCGATAATCATAATAATTTTTGAAAAAGATACTTTCTTACCATCACTTTCATTCCATATTCCGCCATTTTGTTTTTCTCTAATCATGGTATATGAGCTGATAGCCTGGTAGTAGAGTAGCCAATCAGATGCGATTGCTCATATCCAGTGAATGTGGATAGAATAATATATTTTACGCTCATTCAGGACCTAAGGCAGTGCAGGATTCTGGTCACACAGAGTGTGAGCTAATGAGAATCAGAACCCCATGAAAAATTCTCATGAAGTGAAAAATTAATTATCTCTTGAGGTAATAATCATTACATTATTATGCAGTTTATTAAATAAAACAGGCTGATGGGCTGTGAGTCACCTTTCTCTCCTTTATCACCCTTGTCCCCATCCTTGCCATCCTGACCATCAGATCCTGGTGAACCCATCCGTCCTACTCCCCCACTGGGCCCTGCAGGCCCCGGGCTGCCCGGTGCTCCTGGAGGCCCGGGCAAACTGCAAGTAAGCTGAGACGAGTGAATGGTGAAATTGCGTTCTTTCTTTACAGCAGATTTCACAGTCAGGACAAAAGACAGACACAGCAGGCAAGTAGCCAGGAAGAGCGGATGCACGCCGCAGCTGTGACTGCAAAACATCACACAAGCTTAAAGTTTTGTGTTGCATTCATCAACATCACACTGCGATGTGTATTACACTCCTGGCTAGGACAGTCGAGCACTTCAGGTGTACGCTGGATGGTAAATCGTTTTGAATTAAGGTTCATTTAACATCAAACATTTGCAAACATGTCGTGAGTTGCTTATTCTGTTTTGCTTTGCCCTCCGAGTTACACTCTGACTAAACAGTGCATGACATGGCATGCATTTTGCAGAAGAACTCACCGCAGGTCTCGTTCACGTGCAATACCAGACGCCATCTGCCCTCGGCAAGTTTGTGCAAATGTGAGAAGTGTTTGAAACGAGCTCTCTAGCTGAGATCCTCGGTCTGCTCCACACAACAGCATCCACCCTGCTTTGACGCACTCACTCCAGATGCTTTGGACATGATGTATTCAGTTTTGGATTGGATTCAGGGGAGGGGACTTTTGGAGGAATCATGAAATTCAGCTGGAGTTCTGATTCTCGTATAGAGTCTGGAACAATGTGAGATTCAGTCTAAGATTATAAGTGAGAAAAAAAAAAACTATTTACACAATGGCTCGTTTGTATTCTTGATTTTGATTGGTCAGAAAGGAAGGCGTCGATTCATTTTTAAACAGCAGAAGCTCTGGTTTCATGTTCATGCTAACATGCTCATTCTCATATGTTATTAGGAGATGTTTGTTTATCATTTGTGGGTGTGTTTCCAGGTTTCTGACTAACAAGCTGTTTTTTTTTTTTTTCCTTTTATTAACTTTAACAAAGGCTGGTCAGGAAAACTGTTCATAAGTGCTATAATGTAAGCCACAACAGTAACACGCTTTAACTTTCACACAGCATTAAATCTTACTATAAATGGTTAGAAGTATGACGTGTAGCTCTTTAATAAAGAAAAAAAATTGCAATTGGTGGGAAATTGTCGTCATATACGTATAATGACAGGAAATTAATCAACGTCAGGAAGGTAAAACTAATTCCACATCACATCTGGCTGCATCACATAACTCCATCGTTGATTATTTTCCTATTACAGCACACCTCGAGTGTTTTATCCGTCTGACAGAGTAATAGACGGCTGTAGTTACTATTACTGCATTACCGTTATGTCTGTTATTCGGAATAAGCATCAAAATCAACACACAAAGATTACTCACTCATTTCATTCAAATCTTTATATTGTTCCAAAAAAATAATAAAGGACAGATGATCAATACATCAAGTTAACATCCTGCGTTTTGCCATACACATAATATTTACAGCTTTCTGTTCACATTCTACAGCAAATACAAAATATTTCCAAATGAAAAATGAAGCTATCCCAGTCTGATCTGCCCAAATGACTAAACTGAGTAGTTTTCTTTACTGTAGGAAATTAAAAAAAAAAAAAAAGCGTCGAAGACTTCCAAGACGATTCCGGATCACTGATTCAGGAACGAGGCCATGGGGTCGTCAGGTCGGGCGCGTTTCATCCGGAAGGCCTCCATCTCCTCTTCGGTGGGTTCCCGTACCTCCTTCAGGCTGTTATAGGGTCTCTTCCTTTCATCCATCTGCATCATCTCAGCGACCTGCTTCAGTCGCTGCTCCTCTGCGCTCAGAGCCTGGCACGCAACAAACAACTTTCAGCACTCACACATCACAAGTGTGTGTCAGGGCAAATGTAATGCACGGTACACAGTTAGGATAAACCCTGTTTCAAAGGTATTCGATTCTTAAGGGTTTATATCTTTGTCATAAAATGTTGCTCACGTAAACCTTTGAATTTTCATAGTGCAAATTAGGTATAATTAACAGTTATTCCATAAAATCGAGTCGTACATGAGCCGATAGCCGACGAGGCGCATAGCACCGAGTTGGTTATAATCCATGTACGATGAGACTGAGTGGAATAACTGTTTTATTTTATCCACATTCACTGGAATTCGAGAAGCGGAGCATTTTTATTTTTTGCAAATTTCATGAAATAAAAACTTCATCCAAAACGTCCGACAAGATCATTTCCGCTTAGACAGCCTTCTAAAAAAAAAAAAAAAATCTATCGATGGCGGCATGAATTGACTTTAGTGTTGTTTTTTAATAGAAAAGTGCTGTTTTGCTGTCGTGCCGAGGTATAGAACAGCTTTAGACATTTATTTAATTCTTCCTTGGACATTTCAGTTCTGTCATTTTCAAACTGCTTTGAGTTTTTGAACCAGTCGAAAAAAATTCAACAAATTTTAATACTTGAAGAATTTAAACAAACCGGCGAAATGACAGGAGCAATTTGTGAACAATGCTATAATAATAATAATTCTTGAAAAAATTTTTAAAAATATATGTTCTTACCATCAAATACTTTCATTCCATATTTTGATACTTTTTTTTTTTGCGCATTTTTTTTTGGATTTTGTTTTCAAGTCGAGTTTTTATTTCGTCCTCAGTTGGTTCAGCAATATACATACAGTATATATCTCCTAGTAATAGAGTAGCCAATCAGAGTGTGCAATTGCTTATATCCAGTCAATATGGATAGAATAAAACGATATACATTTTGCGACAATAAATCACGATACAAATTTATGACAGTTCGAATTGATTAAATAAAAAAAATGAACTGTAATTATCATCACGCTGCATAATCTCTTAGTTTATCCGAGACAGCAGAGGGTGCAATGATGTAAAATGGTGGAGATGTACGTGACTTCACGCGGAGCTGGAAGTAACACAGCTCTAATCTCCAGAAAATACGCAAAAAAGATCTAAAATGGAAAGGAGCTGCTGTGTGACTGACTCTACAAATAGATTTAATAAGAAAGATAAAGAAAAGAGAAGAAAAAAATGAAGTTAAGAAAAGGCCTATTTGTTATTAACTTTTGAATTTTTAATAAAAGGAATATTTTAGTTCATAAACTGTTATATTTTACTCCAGCCTTTAAAAATGTGGGTAAATAATTACTGTTGGTTATTAAGAAAAAGTTTTTTTTTAATTTAATAAAAGGAATATTTAAATTGATAAAGAATAGGAAGATAAATGTTGCTTTTTTTTGGTTATAAAATTTTCTTCAATCATTTTTTTCAACAATACTGTGGGAAAATCAACTCGTGAATCGTTACACGCCTAGTGCAAACGCGTCACCTTTTTCAGCTTTTCTTTCTTTCTGACTTCGTCTTCCTCATCACTGCTGTCCTCGTTTTTCTTCTTGTGCTTCTTTTTCTTCTTATTCTTCTTGTCCTTCATCTTTTCCTGGTGCATCTTGAAAAACATTACAAAGACCAAATCAGCACATCAGACTCTCAAAACACGCTCAAAATCAAATACAGCTTGAATTATATAAGGCTGCTTTCGATTACACTTTTCCCCTGCTATTAAATTCATTTTTTTTTGTCCTGATATGAAATAAAACGCAGCTTATGTGATGCAGACGCTGTAATAACACTCTTACCGCTCCAAGCTAGTATCAGCTAGCTTGCTCTCTAGATTAGATTTACTAGAATCGGTAATAAAGATAAATAAAGATTGGTGTAACTCTGATCCTCTTGTGTGATGTGAACGTATTCAGCCCACAGTTAAAGAGGAACATCACATCACAAGTTATTATTTTGACAATGTTATAATATTGCGACATATTTTCTAATAATAATCGCTCAACAAATTCTGCTGTTTTGTGCCCACTTCCTGTTGGGTTACATGTAAATTGTGTGCTTGCGGTTGAGAAAAAGGAAAAAAGAAAAAAAAATTCCACCCACAGAAGCATACTGAGAAGGAATGAACCGTCAGTACCTCTAAAAGTGTCTTTGGCGCCTCCTCGTTTTCATCTTCGATGCCTTCGTCAAACTGGATGCATGATGTGTTCTGTAAAGGAAAGCACAGTTAAAGAGTCTACATGCACTGACTGGTTTCATCGTTACGCCACATTAGCAGGAAGGGGCCTCTGGTCATTTCACACGTCTTTTTGCACAACTGTTGCAAACAATCCTGAAGACGCCCAAATGTCAAGCGTTTGGGTGTAAAAATAAGCACACACACACGGAGCATTTTGCTGCCTGTAAACTCCATCACTGGTCACTTCGTCGCACATCTGCGCATGCTTTATCTCACCGAGTGAGACTGAGATTTAAACTTCATAAAAGTGAAGTCTGTTGATTATCTCATCTCATCTTCTTCCGCTTATCCAGGGCTGGGTCGCGGAGGCAGCAGTCTGAGCATGGAAGCCCAAACCTCCCTTTCCCCAGACACCTCGGCCAGCTCCTCGGGAAGAACACCGAGGCGTTCCCAGGCCAGCCGAGAGACATAGTC
>JANZLB010000018.1:3583099-3588099 GCA_026167865.1 Notarius quadriscutis
AAACCGGAGCACCCGGAGGAAACCCACGCGGACACGGGGAGAACATGCAAACTCCGCACAGAAAGGCCCTCGCCGGCAACAGGGCTCGAACCCGGACCTTCTTGCTGTGAGGCGACAGCGCTAACCACTACACCACCGTGCCGCCCATTCTAATAACCATATCATACACAACATCACCAAATGCTTTTAGTTAACAGTCTATATTCCCAAGCGCCTGTATTTCAAATCTCCTACACTGCCAGGATTCTATATTCCCTGGGTCTTTATTCCCAACCGAGCTCCGTATTCCCAGGGTACATCATTCCAAAGACCCTCCATCCCCAGAGTCTGACAGTGTCCGTAAATCTCTTGTACCTCTGTGTCTTCCCGAGTGTGTGTGTCTTTGCGCTGTTCGCAGTGTATCGTGCTCCACCACTGCTCCCTCCAGGAGTCCATCACAGGAGAGGCAGACGTGTTTTTCACAGACTTTAGCTCCACAGGTGAGTAAGGCAGCACAGAAATGGAGGAACCGAGTAATTTGGAGCCCAAACTGGAAAGGTCAGAGGTCATCGTGGGACCGGGCGCCACCTGCTGCATGTCCAGGACAGAGGGGAGGTTGTCATCTGAGGAAACTGATAAGGACGAGTGGACACCTTCAACTGCAGGAACAGACAGAAAAAACACAGGTCTGTTTTTCAGACATTGCCTTTAGTAATATTAGTAAACCTCACAGGAAGTGACATCACACAGTCAGAGGACATGCAATCAACTCACTTTTGTGTCCGTGCAGGTCCCTTTTAGTCTGATCCAAAATGGACTTGAGGGATTCATCTGAGCTGCTTTCAGGAACACGGACTCTACTGGTAATATTACCTGAGAGAGAGAGAGAAGGAAAAGGAAAGACAAGTAGACAGATGGAGAGAAAAAGAGAGAGAAAAGAAAATCAAAACACCACCAAATGCCTCCGTATCACCTTCATTTTATAGAAATTCCTATAAAATACAAGGGGTTGGAGAATAGAGAAGGTGTGTCTTTGAATCCATATATGAAATTAAGAGCTGTTCAGAGTGGGCATGTCTTAAGTGAAGTTATTTGCATTGATATACTACTGTACACATTTAAACGACTTTACTAACAAACTAACCGGACTGGATTCCTGAGAGGAATTTTCTTATCATATTTATATACGTTCACAAGCTGAATTTGTGATTACATTTTTCTCAATACTAATAATGTCAATAATGTTAATAAATTTTATTTATTGCCTCTCTGTCGTCCCTGAATGCTCCTCAACGTCAGGATGTTCTGTTCGTCAGACAGGAAGTGCCTCATCTTGTGGAATGGTTCTTTCCCACGAACAGTGAGTTTGTTCCAGGGTTTGGGGCGAGCGAGGATCTCGCTGACGGACCCCTGAGACAACCCGAGCACATAGTGTCCGAACACACGCTGCCCGATGTTGTGCTTCATCAGCTGCTCTTTAACCTGCCGTGCAATTTCAGCAGTGTCCACTTCCTCCTCCGTGTGCAGGTCAGTGCTGTACGGGTTCTGCCCGAATGTCCGCTGGAGCAACGAGTTACCTGAGGATTTTCCAGAGAGTGAAGGAAAAGTAGCACTGAAGCTGTGCATGAACAAATCAGAAGAAAAAGAGCGGGACGACTCAGGTGGAGCTTTGCTCTTCAGGAGGGTTTGAGAAAGGGGTGGAGTCTGTGAGTGGGCAGGGTCAGAGTGAGGAGGTGTGGTGGAGGGTGAGGCAGGAAGACGGCTCTCGGCAGAACCTGAATGAGACAACAACATTAAACACCAGAGAGGATAAAACCCTGACAACCTGATGAAGAAAGAAAGAAAAATCAGGACAGGACTGACTAAAACACTAAAAGATGTAAACAGAGAGCTTATAATTGGCTTCAGGTGAGAATTAAAACACTACAGTCAGGTTTATAATCAGATTTACATCCCCAAAGTGAAGCAGTGTTTCCATGGAGAAGCCCAGAGGTGTGTACTGACCTGCTCTGATCTCACACACACACACACACACACACACACACACACACACCTAATGAGAGTGTCACTGCAGGGAAGAAAGTGACCTAAAAAGTGTCTATGGTCCACTGATTCCATCCTGTTCACTCTTCATTTGCCTTTTGTTATCCGCTTTCCTTATATGGTCATTGTTTCCTGTCCTCATTAACGCTCACTCTTTCTGTTCCACCTGTTCAAGTTTACTGTTTTCTACACAGCTTTGTTAACTCACTCCTTCTGCTCCATCAGCTCTTTTTGAGTACAATCTTCTATAAATCCTCATTGCGTGATCCATTAATTTGTGGATTTTTCAGCATAAAAAAGCAAAGTTTGTGTTTTAGAGCAGTCTGTTTTAGGCCATGTATTGTTTTTCCTTTAATTATTTATGCTTATTCTTTATATTATTTGTATGGATGTTGTTATTAACCCTGAGACAGATCCAGTATTTCTTTGCAAGAAAACTTTTCGCTGTGTGTTGTCTATTTTACATCCTCAAACACTCACTGATGAGGTCGTTGTTAACCGGTTGTTTTTGGATGCTGTCTCTGTCCTGACTGCTGTCCTCCTGCCTGGAAAGTGATGAGTCTTGCTGTCTCGGGGAACCCTGTGCAAAAACACATGGTACAGATTTTTTTTTGTGTGTCATCAGGAGTCCTGAGCATGAGAATAGCTTCCTGGGCTTGGAGATGATAAAACAGAAGATGTTTAATCGCAAATATTGCAGACGGACTGTCTGAGACAGAAGATTGCTTAGTAAAGAAGCCTACATAAAGCCTTACCTGTTCTGTAGGACACTCTGAGGAACCCTGCTCCATGGACCTGAGGATGCTAGTGATGGGAGAATGTTGTGAAATAAGATGCAGCAGGAAAAATGCATACAAGTAAGACTAAACACAAAAAAGCACACACTTGTGTGAGAATAGACAAATAAGTTCACTCAGAAGAACACTTCTCACCCTCAAGCACTATTTACTGTCACTACTGAAGTATCCGAGCCAGAACAGTTTGAAAGATTACTATACACACCATAAATGTTCTAGAATTAAATATAATAACGCTGTTATTTCAGGAAATAAAAAGTGTGTGTGTTCTAGAAATAGATGATCTTTGACTGCAGGGACATTTTAAGCCTCAATATAATCTCATTTTTTGAGCATTAAACAGTTATGGAAATAAAACAGCACGCAAACACGCCATGCTTCATCGGGTTCTTGCAGTTAAACGAGTTATTTTTCCCCCCCAAAACATTTTCCTCCATTCCGCTGGAATGTGTCCCAAAAGGCCATCAGAACGAATTTAAATGTAGTATAACGGCTGAACAACGGGCCACATTCACTAACAGCCAACTTTATCAACTTTAATAGCCTTAAAATTATGGAGTTATGGAGTGAAGATTTAATCAGTTCACTTATGGCTCACGCTAACAGAGTTAATAACCTCACTGCAGATCTGAGAGTCGATAAAGCACAGTGTTGCTCTTTAAATCTGATACTATTTACAGTCAGATTCAAATGTTAGCAGGTTCTAAATCCAGCAGTCCTGCAAAGTACACCTATAATAAGTTTAAAAGCTCTTTTTCTTTATGACAGACGACAATCAAAGAGATTCTGCCATCTCATTTTTATCAATATGGTGCCTTTTTTTTGGAAATGTAAAAAAAAAAACAGAAAAATCAGTGACTCATGTACAACTTATTAAACTATAAAAAAGACACTAGGTGTGTTAGTGTAAATCCAAAGTTTTACAGTGTTCATAACTCACCTCAGTTCCCGTTTTATCTCCTCATAATCTGCCTGAGCCTCTAGTTTCTCTTCAAGCTCCTAAAAACAAAGCAACAAATGAAAAAAAATCCACTGAAACATCTCACAGATCATCATACTGTACTTACTTACTCATCCCTATTCCCTACTATCTACTCCCTAACCCCTACTCCCTGATCACTACTCCATAATTCTCTCTCCCTTGATATCTGCACCCTTATTTCTAACCCTTACGTACTACAACCTACTCCCTGCATTTTACTCCCTAATATCTACTCCCTACTCACAAGTACCTCTTCCATAATCTCTAATCTCTCATCCCCTTGCACTTTACTCCCTAATCCCTGATACCTACTCCCTGCTCCTGACTCAGCACTCCCTAATCCCTACTCACTCCTTGCTCCTTACTTCAAAATCTTTCCTAACTACTTCCTACTCCCTAATACCTACTCCATAATCACCCCCTGTACTTCACTCTCTAATCCCTACTCCCTAAACCTTACTCATAACACCTAATCTCTTGCTCCTCATCCCTAATCCTTTCTACCAACTCCCTACTCACCACTTCCTGCTCCCTAATTGCTCATCCCGACTTTGTATTCCTCAATCTGCTCCCCCCTCTTTCTCACTACTCACTACTCAAGTCTTTATGGGGAATCAGTACTACACGGGACACGTTACATATTCAAATCACACCTGAATCACTATATAGTGCACTATTTTGTAAGCCTGCTAGTGCACTCATAAAATCCCAGTGTATGGTTAGTATCCATATGAATGACATGGCGCTGGTGGTGCAGATTACCCATAATGCACTATATTTATACATTTAAACATATTTTATTATTGTTATTAAAAGGTCCATGATATTTACCATTAGTCATACAGAAGTGCACTATGAAGTGAACAAGGTCTGGATTCAGTGGTCTGCATGCATGCGTGCATGTGTGCGTGCGTGCATGTGTGCGTGCGTGTGTGTGAGAGAGACAGACAGACCTGCAGCAGTATGTGTTTGGAGTCGAGCTTCTGCTGTAATTCTCTGATCTGATTGGCTGTTGAGTCGGTGAGTTCAGTCAGGCTACTCTGGAGTTTCTGTACATCCTCCATCAGACGCTCCACCTCTCTCTGCTTCACCACAAGCTCCGCCTCCAGAGCCTACACACACAAACACACAGATGTCCCCATGCACTCCCGAAACTGAACCCTCTGACACTTATATCAGTCCTGAGTGCACTATAGAGG
>JANZLB010000018.1:3593099-3599093 GCA_026167865.1 Notarius quadriscutis
TACAGGAGTATGTGTGTGTGTGTGTGTGTGTGTGTGTGTGTGTGTGTGTGTGAGAGAGACACAGGAGCAGAAAAGTCTAATAAAAAGCTGTTACACACTTTACAGTCCTGTGGGAGAATTAAACAGTTCCAGATGTTTTTGTGCCCAAAAACATCTGGATTGACTCAGACAGCTGGAGGGACTAAACTCCTGTCTCTCTCCGTCTGTCTCTGTCTCCCTCTCTTTCTCTTATTCTGTCCGTCTTTTTCTCTCTGTGTATATTTCTCTTATTGGGTCTCACTCTCACTGTCTCTATCTATCAATTACTTTATCTGTTTTTTCTGCCTCTCTGTCTGCATGTCTCCTTTTCTTTTTATCTGTCTGTCTATCCATTTCTATGTCTCTCCCTTTTTCTTTTTTCCTCACTGTCTCTTTCTCTCTTTCTATTTCTGTCTGTCTCTGTCTCTCCCTTTCTATTTCTGTCTCTCTCTCTCTCCCTTTCTGTCTCTCTCTCTCTCTCTCTTTCAATTGTTTTTAAAGTCATATTTTTATTACTGAGAGACGTTTTTCTCTTCCTGTCAGGAAATGAGTGTATTCAGGAGGCAAACAGCCCTGTGGCCTGTTCAGTGTGTGTGTGTGTGTGTGTGTGTGTGTGTGTGAGACAAATGATGCCATATTATCAGCTTACTTCTCTGTCTCCAGAGACCAAATTGTGTGTGTGTTAGTGAAGATGTCTGACAAAAACATTCCTCTTTCTCTCTCTCTCTGTCTCTCTCTCTCTCACACACACACACAGAAGGAAGTTTAATCACTCTATATTTATAGCTGCTTAGTTGATAAAGGACTGAAATTGTGTAACTTCACTGTCGAGTTTTTTCTATATTACTGAAACACACAGACAAAGAAGACTGCAGTACACAAAAGCTCCTTTTTCTCTCTCTCTCTCCCTCTTTCTCAGTAGCCCCATTTCCACAGCTTGTTCAGGGCAGGAACCTTGTGCCTTTATTCCACCTCGTGTTCTGTTTAAAAGGTTTGAATGCAGCACAGGGGGATCTGTGCTGTTTCGTCTTTGAGCCAGAATGATTAGTCGTAACAGTGCCGGAATCAATGTCTGTGTAAACGGGACAACCGGCACGGCAGGACAGGGGTGTGACATTCTTGACATGAACATTCTTCTTTCTGAGACCAGTGCGAATTCAAACATCTCCATCTATGGCATCAAAGGTCCACACGCCTTTCTGCCTCAAATCGCTTCCCACTTCTCTTTACTTCATTTTTTCCTGTACACATTTCTGATCACATAGCAACTTTGCTTGTGTTTAAAGAGTGGTATAAATGTGTATGGCTAACAAGAGCACCTCAGTGTTCAGTTCACCCGCTGTTATTGTTTTAAAAGCAACGTCGGTATGCTCGGGGTCTTCGTATTTAATTTGCATAGATACTTGCGTTATACATCACACCTCTGGTTATGGAACACCGGCATGCTGTGTAAAAACACAGACAGCCACAGCTTTATTTGGTTCACTCTAAACAACCAAAGCTGGACTTTCTTTTGCAGAATATCTGTGTAAAATGGGCTTCTCTCTGTCTCTCTCTTGCTCACACACACAGAAACACACACATAATTTCATGTGTGGATTCAACAGTGACCAGAGCATGACTTAATCTAATTTCCAGTAAATAATCAGTAGCCGGGGTTTGAACACTAACTGATTTCATTACTGGGAAAGAGGACGACGTCTTACTGACTATTTACAGTACACACACACACACACACACACACACACACACACACACACACACACACACACATGTCGTCGCAGCACTTCAGGGTTTTATTATAACTAAAAAAGAAGTGCTGACAGGAAAAGAAAAACTTTTTGGGGGTTATTTCCTGAATATTCTGTATAGTCTGCAGATTCTTTAAGAAAAGGTAAAAAAAAAAAACACTGGACCATAAAAGTGCAAAATTATTTTATGCATTTTTCCCCCCGTTTTGTATTTTTAATCTGTCTGTAAAACACATCATAAAAGAAAAATGAAAAGAGTGTTTAGTATGGTATGAAGTTTAATGTTTCAAATGTGGATAAACAAACAAAACTGTGCAAATCTTGGTATCAAATTGCTGACAGATGAAAACATGAAGAGAGACTCGCTTCTTTCACATTTCACACTGTCCTGTTTGTTTGTTTTTGTCAACCACCAGCACATTTTGTGTAATATATAATCCCATGACAAGTAGTGGTTTTTGATTATAAGTGCAGCTTACAAAGTTCAAAGTAATGAAAAAAAATGCTGAGTGATAGCAAGTGATTTTTTTGGAGGTAAACATGGAGGACTGATGCTACATCGGATGTGGAAAGTCGGAGCTCTGAATTACGTCATTGTTCGATATCTGTGTGTTTGAGCTACTTAGTGGAGTGAAGCCTTCATGTTTGTGTTTGGTTAGCAAGTGTATTCTCCTCATGTAGTCCGTGTGACAGATTTAATAAGATAATATACACTCACCGGCCACTTCATTAGGAACACCCATACATCCACCTACTGTTTTATGCAGACAGCAGCACGATGCATAAAATCACGCAGATACAAATCAAGAGCTTCGATTAACATTCTCAATGTTCAAACATCAGAATGGGAAAATTTCTGAACTCAAAGTGTGACTTTCACTGTGGCATGGGCGTTGGTTTGAGCCAGATGGATTCGTTTGAGTATTTCAGAAACTGCTGATCTCCTGGGGCTTTCACACACAACAGTCAAAAAAAAAAAAACATCGAGTAAGCGACAATTCTGTGGGTGGAAACAAACACCTTGTTGATCGAGGAAAATGGTCAGACTGGTTCAAGCTTTTTTTGCCAGAAAGGATATAGCAAATCATATAATCACTCTTTACAACCATGGTGAGCAGAAAAGCATCTCAGCATGCAACAGCAGAAGAACACACTGGGTTCTACTCCTGCAGCCAAGAACAAGTTCCTATTAAAGTGGCCGGTGAGTGTATCTGTATGTAAAGCTAATGTGTGTATATACAGTATTACTCATTTAAAGGTAAGGAGTGGTGCTGTGTTTACTGCTCATACTCTGCTTATTTGACATCATTTGCTGAACTTGGACTTTAAAAACCATCCCAAACTCCTGAGCAGGAATTCCGAGCTGAGGTGGCATTTTCTTTGTTTTTTTTTTTCCCCTTTTACAAGTCTTTTATAAAGCATGCTCTCTACAGAGGAAGAAAGATAAGAAGAGTCAGATGTCTTACCTCAGACTGGAATCCCTTTAATAATGGAGTGATGTGTTCATGTAAATCCTGCAACACACACACACACACACACACACACACACACCATGATGACTTTGAGATGTTAAATCTGTAATTAATTGTATGCCCCACAGCCCCTGCACCAGATTTAATCAACATATTTAACTCTAACTTGTTCACACACTCTGATCGGTGATTTTCTGTGACAGCCAATCAAATCTCCTGATGTAGTGACATCACTAAGTGTACTAATGGTAAACAATCGTTACGACATTATTCTAATTTTGTGCTGCTCAGACACTCCTGGATTCTGTTGAACCGATTTCAGCCAATCGCACTGGACAACTTGGAAATGTCTACATATTAGGACACGCCCACTTTTTTTTTTTTAGAACATTCAAAAATACAGCCAAAAGCAGATCTTACAGACTGTGATAAACAGGATATTATTTTGCTTTGAAATGTTTCTAGTTGGGAGAAAAAACTGGGCATCTTCTCACATCTCATCACACACGCACACACACACTCTCTCATTAAGGTAACTTTCCAGGCTGCTTCGTCAGCAGTAAAGTTTCCACCCACGGTGTTTTCATGGATCTTGGTGCTCACACCACGGGAGTAACGGCTTATTGAGCTCGGACATAAATTCAGAGCACTGTAACTGGAACAGGAAGCTGATTTATTGCAGCACCGCAGACACAAAAACCCAACTTTTTTCCATTTATTCACCCTCATGAGGAATTCACAGGAGGGAGGAGGAGAGCAGGAACAGTGCAGCCATGATGTGAAAGATAAACAGGTCTAAGGGGAATTACAGGGATTTCACCTCCTGCCTGATGTCATGGCTGATGCATCGATGATGTGAACACTGAACATTCGACCTGTTTGTGTGTGTGTGTGTGTGTGTACTGGACTGTGATAAGAACAGAATGTAAATCAGCGAGTTAGATCACGTACAAGTCATTTATGTTCAAAGCTGCACTGCAGTGTGTTCTGTTTCAGTACAACACAAACGATTATTTAGTAAACACATGACTAGCCTCGTGACTGTGTTATCTTTTTTACATGAGTGGACTGGAAATGAGTGAACATTGCAAGCTAACAGGAAATGCTAGTGTTTATTCCTTCGCATGCTTCAGCTCTATCAAGAAGAAAAGAATCACAACAATGAGAAAAAAATTAACTTGTAAATAAACTCAAAACACAACATGATGTGACGTCTATGACGTGAGAAATTTATCGATTAGAAATCTCACTAGTTATGAGAGATATTAGCTAGCTTGCTGCTGCTTTAAATTAAACAGTATAATAATTTGCCAAGCATTAGGCAACTATTACACAGCTAGCAAACTCGCCTACACGTTTTAAAAGTTTAGAATATTGGCTAATTCTGGCTAATTTGCCAAGTCATCAGTAGCTCGTTTGTTAAGAAGCAGCTTCTTTAGATTTCTGTGTTCAAAAATATTCAGTAGTAACACCACAATTCTGTGCATTAAAGTGTTAAAATAGCACAAAGTGGATAAATTCTGACGCTAACGTCAAAATGTTAGCTAATATACAGTGAATTCAGCTAGTTAGATGAATTACATGCGAAAACATTTCGCCTTAAATTGTTTTTTCGAGCTAATGCAGATATTGTTCAAATTACACACAATGTCTCTGTCTCCTTTCTCCCTCCCTCTTTCCTTCCATCTCTCACCTTCTATTTCCCTCTTTCCTTCTTTAATTGTCTCTCTGTCTCCTTCTCCCTTTCTTTCTGTCTCCCTTTCCTTCTTTCTTTCTGACTCTGTCTCTTTCTTTCTTTCTTTCTTTTACTCTGTCTCATGCTTTCTTTCTTTCTGTCTCTCCCTCTTTCTCCCTCCCTTTTTCCTTCTCTCTCACCTCCGGTGTGTGTTTCTTGAGCTCGTTGCTCTGGTCGATGAGTTTTTTTCGTGTTTGTTCGTTCTCATGCTGTGTGCTGGCGAGAGCGTTGGCGGCGACGTCCAGGTCTTTCTGTAGTACACACACACACACACACACACACACACAGGTTACACCTGCTGATCTTGATTCAGACATGATGTTAAATTTGAGGCTTTGAGCTTCTATCACCAAGTGGATTTATAATATATTTATAAAATACTGAATGTAGATCAGAGACTTTTCTGATTTGACGACACACACACACACACTCATTGCCAGACCTTTGCTAAGTGTGTGCAAGTGAGTCTGCATTAGCCTTCAGTACTCACACAAGCCGTCCAACTCAGAGATTAACATCTCAAACAAAGCAGCTCTGATATAAACACAGACATTATTAATCACACACACACTGATAAAGAACTTAGACACAATGGAGTAAAAATAAACTAGCATGCGCACACACACAAACACAGAGGAAGTCAGACTGAGGTGTTTAAGTCAAGTGAAAAATGGAAATATTTAGATATTCCAAAGTAAACTGTCATTGTGGTTTCTTGGGGTTTTTTTTTACTGTAATTTACTTTGTTATAAATCTGCCTGAAATATTTGGAGACTGTTGTCATTGTATTGCTGTATTTAGTCACTGTATTGTTAAAAAATGCCTGCATTACCGTACCCTTTCACTATGTGACTTGCGAGCAGTTTGTGTTTGCAGAGAAGCTTCATGAGCACGCGATGTCTAATCCTATGTCATGAAAAGCGCAAACTTAACACACTACACTTAAAGCAGATACGCAGAACCTTTATTTTTAAATACATTTCTGAGTGGATAGTATCTCCATCCTTGACTCTTGTAT
>JANZLB010000018.1:3599193-3611636 GCA_026167865.1 Notarius quadriscutis
TTCGCCCGTAGTCAGCTGGGATAGGCTCCAGCTTGCCTGCGACCCTGTAGGACAGGATAAAGTGGCTAGAGATAATGTGATGAGATGAGATGTTTCTGTAATGCCAGAAAATTTTAAAGAATACATTTGTACACCACTGCAACAACTGGCTTTGCTTCCTCAAGCCATCTTCTTTTTATTTTTCCAGGAGGGAAATTCATCTTCGGTTATATGGAGGCTCCAGCTGCATTATAGGATATCGTAGTGTGATATGTTTGCATACTACAGATGGAGTAGATCATCCGGATACTGTTCAACTACTATTCAACGCCTACTGAGCATTCATAAACCCTACATAATGCTTTTTTCACCTTGATAGGATGGAAGTATGTGTATTTGGATGCAGCCTCTGTTTTTGTATAGTCCTCCTAATATCTGTAGTGGCCTAAACCAGGCAGTCTTTTTTTTTTTCTGAAATAAATATCAATCCTACCACTTTGCTCCTTGGAAACAGTGGTGAACAATGAAAAAGGGCTAGAAATGTCAGCATGGTGTGTGAATTCTGGCTCTGACAGTTCCTCAACCTCAGCTAAATCACTCGAGTATGTGTATTGGACTATGTTTGTTTGTATTTAAATCCTGCTTACGTAGTTCGTCTTTCTCTTTGCTTTTACCCGGCAATATTTTCGAACAAATTTATCTGGTTCCATTTTGTAAAACATAAATAAACTAGTAACCTAATTTAAACCAACACAATCCTGACCAGGCAGATACTAAAGATAATGGAATAAAGAAATGAATGCTGTATGTATATGCTAGACAAGTGTGTGTGTG
The DNA here is from genome assembly GCA_026167865.1 of Notarius quadriscutis. Classification (NCBI taxonomy): domain Eukaryota; kingdom Metazoa; phylum Chordata; class Actinopteri; order Siluriformes; family Ariidae; genus Notarius; species Notarius quadriscutis. Next base: position 3,600,007 of record JANZLB010000018.1, read on the forward strand.
TGTGTGTGTGTGTGTGTGTGTGTGTGTGTGTGTGTATGCTCTCCCGCACCTCCTCCAGCTTTATCGTGATCATGGTGAAGGCTCGGAACACACACTCTGTGGGGCCAGTGATGGTGATGATCCGCTCGGGACAAGAACCCTCGGAGATGTTAATGCGTGCGCTGCTCTGTTAGGATAGACAGATCAAAAGAAAGAGAAATGAATGACAGGATTAGATGGAGTTGAGCATGTATAGTATAGGAAGGTGGTAGACATTTCTGCTGATATCTCACTGCCCCCGTTCTTTCTGTCTTTCTCTGCATCAAATCACTCAGAGACGCTTTCTTGTATTCTCGTGTGTCTTTTAGCACCTCTGTGGACCAGCTTCTGGGCTTTGAAATATAAATATGCTTGCAAAAGTGTGTTTGAGAGAGAGAGAGAGAGAGAGAGAGAGAGAGAGAGAGAGAGAGAAGGCATGTGTGTGATAAAAGATGTCTGGGTGCCCCCTGATTTCGTTTTGCATGTAAAACAGACAGAGACTTCTTCGTACTAGTGTTTTTTTTTAAATAGACAGCTATTTTTAAACCATGACAGTCACTATAAATGCATTAACGTGTGTGTTTCTTTCTGCTCGTGCGCTCACTGACTAATTCTCTTGTGTGTGTGTGTGTGTGTGTGTGTGTATGACTCAAGAAATTGCTGTGCTGGACTGTGTGAATCATCCTCCTTCAGGCCCCCTGCTGTCTCTCTCCATTAACACTGATCACTCCATCAATCTCTCTCTTTCTCTCACACACACACACACACACACACACACACACTGCTCTGGCTTTGTGCATATGCCACACAGTTGTGCTACGCAAACACTGTAGAGCTGCCATTTCAGAACCGAGAAGGAATCGGTGGTGCGGCAAAATGGGACAAGAGTGCATGAAGAATTTGCTGTTTATGTGTTTCTACAAGTTGCATTGGTAGAATAAGTGATTTGTTGCTTGGTGTAAAATGAATGTACATTATTACATTCATGTGTTGCTTTTAAGAAATTTGGTCAAAACGGCCACACTTATAACGTACACCAATGATCTAAAGGTGTATTCTTGCATAAAACTACTGTTTATTATGTTCCTATTATGTAGTAAAGTTGCATTACCCAAATGTACACCACAGCACTGCTGACTTCTTTATTCTGACTGGTCAGAAAGTACCGATCGTGTTGATAGCGCCGCATTAACAGATTTAACAAAGAGGGTATAATCATTGAAGGTATAGATGTTGATGCTGTCTGTGAGGAAATGTTTATTTCACATTTTTGGAAGGAGTCTCCAGTGTCGGCGCTTTGTTTACGATAAATGGCAAACGTTTTCCGACAACAGGAAGTCTTCAGGATGATGGAGTTTACTCAATACTACAGCTGGTAGCTTCTCTGTGCCAACATGAAAAGGATTTGTTTGACAGCACTCATTGGACTGACCAACACATAGTACAATGGGAAAGTCCAAGGAGCTCAGTGCAGATCGGAGAAAGAGGGTCACACACTCATGAATGTCTCTTGGAGCCATTTCTAAACAACTGAACATCATCAGTTCAAACAATTGTATGTAAGTAAAAGTTATTGGGAGGTTTCGCCACTTTGCCAAGCCACTTTGCTGGAAGAAGACCCAAACTGTCACCCTCAGCTGAGAGGAACTTGGTTCGGATGGTCAGGAACCACGAAGGCACAGGTCTGCTGAAATACTGTCTACAGTCAAATGAGTTTTATATCCCCGTGGATTGAGAGACTGCCATCTGAGAAGGAAGCTCCTGCTTTAAAATTAATACCTTCAAGCTCGACTAAAGTTTGCAGCTGACCACATGGACAAAGAAAAAGCCTTCTGGAGGAAAGTTTTATGGTCAGTGGAGACAAAGATTGAGTTGTTTGGCCACAATGACCAGAGGTACAAAGGAACACTGTTCCAACTGTTCCACTGGTGGTGGTAGCATCATGCTTTGGGGCTGTTTTGCTGCCAGTGGAACTGGAGCATTGCACAAAGTGGATAGACGAATGAAGAACCTTAGAATTCTTCAGCATAACCTCAAACCAACAGACACTTGGACACAAATGGGTGTTCCAACAGAACAATGACCCCGAACACACATTAACGCTGGTTGTGGAATGGATAAAGCAGGCTAACTTTAAGCTTAAAACGAGTCCTGACCTCAACCCTATTGAAAATATGTGGATGGTGCTTAAAATCCAGTCCATGCTGGAAAACACACAAATTTAACTGAACTCTACCAATTCTAGCTAGAAAAGTGGTCAAACATCCAACCAGAATTCTGCCAGAAGCTTGTTTATGGCTGTCTGGCCAAGGTCAAACTTGTTACGGGACGTTTAACCAAATATTAGATGTGCTGGATGTATAGTTTTGCCCCGTTTGTATAATCTTCACCTTGTGTTGATTTCAGGAAAAGTCAAAGTCTCCTCCATGCCAGGACCCGGTCTTCCCTGGCAGTCTCCTGTCCCAGTACTAACCGGGTCCTTAAGGTGGTGCTAGTTTCCGTTTCTATAGCCCTCAGCTTCTCACCTATTACATAGGGTTACAGTGGGGCAACCAGTCCTTGGGTAACCATGAGAGTTTGGCTCCTTACTCACATCTGGACTGAGGCATGCCTTGCCAGATGGCAGTAGGTACCATTTTTGTGATGGTCTTTGGGATGACCCAACGGCAAGTAGAACTGGTGCAACTGAACTTACTTTTTCCTTTAAAAAAAATAAAATAAATACTTTCCTTTTCCTTTAATTATTGGTACTGCACCCTCTTTCAATACGGGCTTATAGCCAACGCTCCTCAACAGATCAGAAGTTTCGTACGAGGCTTCAGTAAAATGTGCAGAGCAGAGAAGAGACCACTTCATAGGCGCCCAATGTGTCTGTGAATTTCTCACAAAATGTGTCCAAATCTTTGCAGTTTGAACATTCTTGGGCCATGAATGCAACGTAAATCCACCTTCTGTCGTGTTGCTGCACCCGCCAGCAACACATCTACGTGGCATGGTGATAAATTAGCTCAAAATGGAGGATCGGAGTTGCAGTCAGCTCTGTGTTTTAGTGTAGCGGAAATGGCAATGAGACCGATAGCCTTCCTGCGGTGACGTCACAAGGTGATTCATTCAGACCGCTACTTATATGAATCATTTTAATCGTAAAAATTACTATATTAGATTTATTGTTAAAGCTTAAAACTATTCCTGTGCCATTCTTGAGGTCTCAAGGCATTTATAAACAAAAAGTGAAACCATGGTTCTGCATATCTCCTCTAATATGTTACAAAACAGCAGTCAAATCATTTCCATATCCATCTTATTAAAGAGGTCACGGTAGTGGTGGTGCAGAAAGTAACATACAAGTTATTTGTATTCATGTTCATATCCATATTATTCTTTATCATTTTGTCTTTTTTTGTACATTAGGAAAAGCTTCCTGAAGGTTTCCATGAGAGAGTTATTAATAAAACTGCAGAAGGAATAATAATCAGACTCACTCAGGAGGTTTTTGATAATTAATTCAACTAAAAAAAATTGTCCTTGAGAGGGTGGAGGTCACTCACAACACACACACACACACACACACACACACTCCAACACAGACCTTCACACACATAATTAAACACTGTGTATTTACACACTCCTTTGGCAGACACACGAGCTGAAGGACACAAACACAGAAACCCTCTGAACACTATTGCCTGATCAGAGCAAGCGTTCAGTGTATGAAGTTAGCATCTTTAGTTTAGCCCTGGAGCTACGATGCTAATGTAGTCACCCAAAATGTTTCATGAAAGGGACGAAGGATTAAAAACTGCAAGAAGCCAAATATAACTACACGCTGAGTGGAGGAAGAGAGAAACACAGAGTCAGCAAAACATTACTGCAACTGCTGAGAGGAAAGACATGAAATTTCACACACACACACACACACACACACACACACACACACACACACACACACACACACAGACCTCATACACTCACTCTGTCCCTGCAACAATTACAAGAAAATAACAAAGATAACAGTAATAATAATAATAATAATAATTACAGTGATATGTATGATAATAACAATACTATAAATGATAACAGTAATAACTAATATATATGGTAATAACAGTACTATGACTGATATTAACAGTAATAACAGTACTATGACTGATATTAACAGTAATAACAGTACTATGATAATAACAGTAATGTATGATAACAGTAATATGTATCATAACAGTACTATGTATAATAACAGTACTATAATATTAACTGTCATAACAGTAATGTGAATTATAATAACAATAACAGAAATATGTATGATAATAACAGTACTATGAATGATAATAAGAGTAATAACAGTGCTATGTATGATAACAGTAATAACAGTGATATGTACGGTCACAGTAATTTTCTATTTTTATTTATTTATTTATTTTTGCAAACTCCTGTTTATAAGGCTTGCCGGTGGTGTACATCTTGTGGTAAACCCTGTGTATTTACTCTGGTGAAGTCGCTTCCTGATTCTTGACTTTGACACAGATGCCCTGACCTCCTGGAGGGTGTTCTTCATCTGGTCATGTCTTGTGAAGGGGATTTTCTTCACCAGAGAAAGAATTCTTCTGACATCCACCACAGCTGTTTTCTGTGGTCTTCCGGACCGTTTGGTGTTCCTGAGCACACCAGTGCCTTCTTTCTTTTCAGAAATGTACCAAAAAGAGTTGATTTGGTCACAGCTAATGTTTTTGCGATCTTTTGGATGGGTTTGTTTTGGTTTTTGAGCCTAATGGCAGCTTGCGTCTCTGGCCGTGACGGCGCTTCGTACTGACTTCATATTCAGTGTTCACTGCAACAGGTTCCAAATGCAAATATGACACTTGAATCAACTCTAGACCATTTTATCTGCTCACTGGAAGTAAAATAATGTGGGGAATAACAAACACCTGGCTATTTGGTGCCTTAAAAAGGTGATGAGCCACATATAAAAAGGGCTGTAATTCCAGTCGGAATGTAAAACCCCTCAAATTAAATACAAATATTCATTCTTTAATTTCTTCTCCAGTATACTATTGTACACAGATAAAATTACAATAACTCTGTCAGTGTCCAAATATTTATTCTAATAATAAATGTTGTGCAGCAGAAAGTATTGCCACCCCCCATACAGGTACTCAGCACGTTTCATTGATTCAGTGTTGAAACCAGGAAACACAAAATTACAGAACAAGGCACTCGTGGATACATGACCCAGAAACATTAGTCTCAGATGTACAGACATGAAGATAAGGCAGATGATGAGACAAGATGATGAGATGATCAGATGATAAGGCTTCACAAAGACACTCAGACACATGATACCATGAGCAAAAAAAAAATAATTTAAAACTAACACAAAACAAGCGAACACAATCAGATACCAAACCAGGACTAGAACAAAAAAAAATGTGCTGGTTGTCATAGAAATGTTAAACAATCACAGTAATGTAATGAGGAAACACCCCCCCCCAAACTACAATGTCCGACAGCCAATCAGACACTGAAGGACAAGGGATGATTAGCACACTGTACAAGGACAAAATGTGAGCTTTAGTCTCTAACTGAACATCTACAAAGTGAGCAACAAGGCAGAAGTTTGTTCTCAAGCATGAACCATAACACACACACACCACCTGGACATTGTCACATCTCTAATAATCCCCGTTTCAGACAAAAAATGGAAAGTTCAGCCAGAGTGTCATGAACACACACACACACACACACATAATGGAGTGAGTACTCACTTAACAGAACATGTGGTTTGGGTCAGAGATGATCGTCCATTAGCTGATCAGCTAATTAGCAGTTAGCAGTAAAGGCTAGCACACTCCATAAATCAGCGATCAGCGATCAAATATGAGAGAAAGACACGCCCTAATTACACTCTTCTGTGATTATTTATACAGTACAGATACAAAAGTCCTGAGTGTCGTCCTGACACTGATCTGATACTGATGTCGTCGTGGTAACCAAATGACTTGAGAGATGTTAAACTGTAGGACTGTCTCTCTCCCTCTGTGTCTGTTTCGCTTGCTTTCTCCCTCTCCTGAATCTGTCTGTCTCTCTCTCTCTCTCTCCCCACTGTCTGTCTGTCAATCCAGCTATCTCCCTCTGTCTCTCTCTGTGTCTGAATCTGTCTGTCTGTCTCTCCTCCTCTGTCTGTCTCTCTCTCCCCCTGTCTGAACGTACAGGTATCTATCTATCTATCTATCTATCTATCTATCTATCTATCTATCTATCTATCTATCTATGTCTGAATCTATCTGTCTCTCTCTCCCCCTCTGTCTGAACCTATCTATCTATCTATCTATCTATCTATCTATCTACCTATCTATCTATCTATCTATCTATCTATCACTCTCTCTCCCTGTGTCTGTCTTGTTCTCTCCCCCTGTCTCTATCTCTCTCTCCGTCCCTCTCCCTCTGTCTGTCTGTCTGTCTGTCTGTCTGTCTCTCTTTCCCCCTGTCTCTCTCTCTCTCCCTCTCTCTCCCTCTGTCCGTCTGTGTCTCTCTGAGTGTTTCCAGATGTGTGTGAATAAATCGGTGCTTTGGGATTTCTGTCTGTCTGACAGGGTAATGACACGCCACAGAGTGTGTAACACACACGTGTATGGGTCAGACTGGAAACATGCTGAGGAAGGTTTTTCAGAAATCACTCACTAACATACTGAAAATGTGTACACACACACACACACACAGGGAGGGGGAGAGAGAGAGAGAGAGAGAGAGAGAGAGAGAGAGAGAGAGAGAGAGAGAGAGAGACGGGTAATTCCTCATGTCCCCTTCTCCATCTGTATTTGAAATGGACATTTAATTATGCAGCTGCTGTCTGCGGTCTCGCTAAGCTCTGTGTGTGTGTGTGTGTGTGTGTGTAGATACATAAAGAAACTCTTGTCCTAGTTGTCTTTTAAGTCTGCATTAAAGTAGCAGCAGAAACCCACCCAAACACACACCTTAGCAATTTTATCTCTCAAGTGCGTGTTCATAACCAATTACATGAAATCTCAATACGTAGCGCACATTATTATGATTATGATGATGTTGATGATGATGATTATTATTATTATTACTACACACCCTTAAAAACATCCTCACTCCCCCTGTGTCCGAATCAGATGTAGGCTCCCTAGGTAGGGTACACAGCCTAATCCATCACAAATGTCACACTATATCATAAAAGAAATAAATTACTGTGTGTGTGTGTGTGTGTGTGTGTGTTTACAATAAAAAATAAAGCAGTTCAATGTCAGTGAACTTCAGGTCTGAACAAGACGAGCAACTTTATATCTAGATGAAGGACAGAAGGACTTGCGTCACATTCTAATCTTTGTTCATGGTATGTACGCCCGCGCGCGCGCGCACACACACACAGGTAAAAGTTAGAGAGGTGAAATAAACACACACAGTCATTTGGCCATTCTGGGTGTGTCACAAATATCTCTCTCTCTCTCTCTCTCACACACACACAAAATTTACTTTCTAGGTCATGTATATATGCTGTGTTTACACATCACAGTGCATTCTGGGTATTCTCTATCATCTGGAGAATTATTTTGAACACATATCTGTGTGTTAATGTCAGAGAAGTATTTGATCAAGGTGGAGGCAGCGGTTAGACACCCCCCCACCCCCATCCCACACACACACACACACACTGAGCTACAGTAAATAAAATAACATCATCACACAGACCACCGTGAGAGTGAGTGAAATGAAACACAGCCCTAAAATAAAGCTCACGTGATTGCAGCACACGCCTCCGAGACACACTGACCGCATGAGAAGAAGGGCCGATGCGGGTGGTCTCATAAAGCGCACTCCAGACTCCTCTAATCCCACATAATTACAGCGAGACGGAAACATGGACGCCTGAACTGGGGGTCTCTTAGTGGAAGGAGCGAGTGAGGAACAGCGAAGGGATTGGAAGATGCTTTGTTCTGGTTTAGTGTGACAGAAGGACATGTTACAACATAAACACTGTGACATCACACACGCTGACACAACATGGAGAAAGTTCTGTCTTTAGGGGAATAAATATTAGAAATGTTTGAAGATGGATTAGGTGTCTAATATTTTGCAATTCATTAAAATACGTTTTACACTTTCCTGAAATGCTGAAGTGTAGTTCAGCAATAAAACAAACATTTTGCCGTCCATCTAATCCCGCAAAACACACTCAAATCTCATACTTATGCACTATTCTAGAACATTACTGAGCATGAATACTCACCGGGTTTCTTGTTACACTGAGTGTTTGAATTGTACAAACCTCTCAGGTCACCTTCAATCCTAATGAAATCTTTGTTCTGTGTCTCAGCCTTCTAGGTTTTCTTGGTTAGTAAAAATTTTCGATTGTAAGGTCAGAGTTTAAGATTTGAAACGAAGCTCATGACGACAATCAAAACGACGGTGTAAAGTTTTAAGACAGACACAGAGCTCATCACTGTGCATAAAAAATTAAAAACAATAAGATAAAATAAAACCCTAACTTACCAATGCTGACATGACTCGCTTATGTTTGTAAATAAAATTATCAAATGATTCTCAGATTAATGCTATTCATTACATGCACAAGCTAATATCTGTGACGCTCATATCTTTTAAAACTATAATGAATATTATGCAACAGTCAGTTCCAGTCCACTAATATGATTGGACGAGCGATGATCCAAGAGTGCTGATATTTCACAATAAGCGCACTGAGATGTTTCACTCCGCTTGTCCATGTAAAATTCCACTTTGTAATTTGAAACGGTTACTACAGACGTGTTAGTTACTTCAGCAGAAAACATAGCAAGCAATACTTTTCATGAATATATCTTTTGGCTTAAAATGTGAAAGCTCGTCAAATGAAGATGAAAAGGAAGAAGAGACACTGATTTTACCAGAAGCACCTTTAACAGGAATGTAAAAATTCATGTGCGCGAGCTAGCCAGATAGCTAACGTGCTATAAAATGAGCGTGGCTTTTTCAGGATCTATTTATACTCACGGAGCAAAAATAACCAGAACATTTCTCCACATTGTGTCCAAAATGCCACTTACTCAATACTGATTTCTTGTTTATTGAATTGTTACGTAAAAGCGATATCACACTTGAGGTCGTGCTGCTGTACTGAATACGATTAGCTGCGACGCTGTGACCGAACCATAGCTGTGCTGATACTCAGTACAACAGCACGACCTCAAGTCTGATATCGCTTAAATACTGACCGAATAATGTCTCTAATGATGTGAGTGCTCAAGGAGCTCACAGTAAACTGCATCCATCAGATCTGTGCTCAGTGCAGCTCCATGAACTTGAACTACAAACATCAACGTAGTGACAAGAAATGGTTGATTTATTTATTATTTACTCAGGCGTGGGTTAAAAGTGCAGCATCAGCTGTGAATCAGTGTTTCAGATTCATGAAGCAACAGCATTTAAGATTTTAACATTTAATAATTAACAAACTTTTCTGGAAAAAATAATTATTAATCGACAAAACAGACGCACTGCTTTAATATACTTCTCTCTCCCTCTCAAACACACAATTATTAAATGTATGTTTTAAAAACCACAAGCCTAATAGTTTAATATAAACAACAACAACAATGGCAACAACCACTGATACCTTTCTCATACCCAAAATGAACAATGTCATGTTAAAAATCTACATGAATAAAATAAACAATAAATATCTCAATAATTTAATATTCAAATGTCAACAATGAGATTTTTTAAAATGCTGTCATTCCCTCAGCGAGATTTTAAAAGGTTTCTAAGAACAGCTCCAAATTCAACCCCCAGTGACTACAAGCACTTCATCATGAGCCCGTGTGTGTGTGTGTGTGTGTGGGGTCAAATTCAACCAGCTCATTTATAAAGTTAATGAAATCAAGCAGACAAACAAACAACGTTTTAAAGAAAACATGTATTTCCTTCTCAGGTCTCTTGGTCACGTGATGTCTGACTAATTGATTGATTGATTGATTGACTGATTGATTGGTTGATTGATTGGTTGATTGATTGGCAATGAACTGATTATACAGAGATAAAAAGTCGGCGTTTTTGGAGAACTAAAGAAACTCAAACACACACACACACGTCCGAGCGCGCACACGCAGGAGCGCAAGCCGTCGTGTGGTTCCTCTTCAACAACAACAACAGCAATAACAGCAATAACGTGGAATAAACAAACAAGCAAAGAGTGAAATAATAGTCGCGCGCACTCACCTGCAGCTGCTGAAGATCAAAGCGCTTCCAGCGCTGACACATCGATCCAGCGCGCGCCGCCGCCGCCATCTTCCCTCATAATGAACCCAATGAGAGAGAGAGAGGGAGAGAGGGAGAGAGAGAGAGAGTGTGTGTAATTCGGGGTGAAAAGTGGGAAGGAGCGCGTGCAAAAACACGGAGCGGAGCAGGAAGCGCGAGCGGTCACTTATAATTAATAAACGCTTATAATTAATTTATTATACAGTCATATGCAGAGTGTTCCTGTCACAGAAGCCTGAAAGCATGACTGTCTTCACGTTTTACATCTTATTTATTCGAATATTAGATGTTTTTGGATAATTATGAATGAGAACGCATCATAATTGCTGGACTTTAAATTGAAATGAGGGAGCAGCGCCATCTAGCGGTACAAACACACACCGGCACAACAGAGGTTCGTGCGCGCGCGCGCGCACAGGTCTGAAGAGAAAATTAAATCGTGTTTTAGTGTCATAAATATAATCTCGCAGATATATTTATGATATTAATTCGGTTATTACTTCTTCTACCACTTTTTAAACGACCTCCTTCGACACAACGAGTGGAGAATAAAACGGCACTTCTACATTCAGATGTGTCTCTCAGTGCCGTTTATATTTTCACTTGGCTCATTAGATTAGTTTAAATTGCTGTGGTTAAAATGGCGGATTAGCCAGTATTAGCTATCAAGCAGATACTGAAATAGTAACTCAGTCAGTCATAACTCGACGCTTTAAACTATTTTCCTAGCAACAATATAGTTAATACATTTTATACAACTACAATTTAGCATCTGACATCATAATTGATATCGCCTTACTCTCCACTCCGAGCGCCATCTTGTCAAATGAAGAAGGGGCGTGTCCACGACCAATATGGGCGGATGAGAGGCTGTACCTACTGCGCCTGCTCGGCTCAGCCTCCACTTTTCACCTACCGCACAAACAAAATGGCGGCTTTCAGTTCCTACTGTAAAACACTGAGTCACGGGGTTAGATTTTGTTGTAATTTTCCTGTAACAGGACATACCCAAGTGTTTTTTTTCTCTTATACCAGAGCAATTTACCAACAATTATAATATTTTATTTATTAATCATATTTTACATCTATAGATAAATTTAACATTGTGGAGCGTTCATGGAGCGACTTAGCTCCTGTTCTCACTTGTTACAGCAGCTATAAATAGTCGTTCCCTCACCAGCTCCTGTTGGAAACCGTAAAGTTAGTTTTACCTCTGGTTGTTACAAACCATTGAAACTGGAGACTCCTTCCATAAATAAATAAACGTCGGGCGGCACGGTGGTGTAGTGGTTAGCACTGTCGCCTCACAGCAAGAAGGTTCCGGGTTCGAACCCAGCGGCCGG
>JANZLB010000018.1:3627056-3637864 GCA_026167865.1 Notarius quadriscutis
GAGCGCCGACCTCGATTGGATAGAGGGTGGCATGCCACCCAGCGAGGCAAGCCTCTTCCACTATGTCCTGGTACTTCGCCTTCTTTGCCTGGTGAGAGATGGCTAGCCTGTCTTCCCAGGGAACAGTGAGTTCGGCTAGAATGATGGACTTTGTACTCCTAGAAAGAAGGATCATATCCGGTCGGAGGGTAGTTGCCACGACCTCCTGAGGAAAGACCAACTTCTTCTTGAGATCCACGTGCAGCTCCCAATCTGTTGCACGGTGCAGCATAGATGGTAGGCTGTTGGGTCTTTTCTCCTTCGGAACCTTGCTGCCCTCTAGATGGAAGCTTGTGAACCTTGGTGGTGCTGGCGGCTGTTTGTTGACATTGCTTCTCTGTAATTCAACCCACTTGGCGACCTCGGTGAGGACTTTGTCATGTCTCCACCTGTAGCGCCCATCCGCGAGAGCTTTTGGGCAGCTGGTCAAGATGTGGTTCAGTGTGCAGAGGCTGGCGCCGCACTGACTGCAGGATGCCTCTTGCTCCTTGCCCCAGATCTTCAAATTGCTTGGTGTGGGTAGGAGATCAGCCACAGCACGCAGCAGGAAGTTCAGCTTCCCTTGGTCAGTAACCCAGAGCTCTTTCCAAGACAGTGGTCTCTCGAGCGCCTCCTCCCACTGCATCCATCGCGCCTGGGAGCCCAGCCCCGTCGCTTTAATTCGGCGGTCTTCTTCGGCTGTCTCCCGGACCCTTTGCACCACCAAGTCCCTTCTATCTTGTGTGCTGCTTTTCGCCCAGTTCTTGACGCTGTAGTTGCCAAGCCCTAGACGTCCCCGACACACAGTGCCCACGATTTCTTGATGCCTCCAGTAGGCTTCTGCTTCCTTCACCGCTTCAAGAGGTTTCCACTTCCTGCCGCAGCTGATAGCAGTGCTTGCATGCCTAACTTTCATGTCCCTGGAGAGTGAAAGCGTGCATGCTGCCCTTGCCTTGGTCGCCTTGAATTCTTCGATGACAGAGGAGCATGGTAAACGGAGTACTGATGACTTGCTGTAGAGGTTGACTGAGCTGAACGCTGGGGGGACGCCCAGCCATTTCCGGATAAACCTGCTACAGACTCTCTCCATTGCTTCTACACTGGTTAGTGGGAAGTCATAAAGCAAAAATGGCCACTGGAGTCTTGGTATGATGCCATGCTGGAAGCACCATACCTTAAACCTGCCCAGCAGCAAACTCTTGTCGATTCTCCTCAGCCACTCCTTCAGTTGGGCTGAGGTGTCCTCGAGGTTCCCCCTGTCCTTCAGGGTGCGGTCATAGCTCTTCCCCAAGCATCGGATTCGCTCCTCCTGAATGGTTGGAATCTCCGACCCCTGGATGCTGAAGGCGTTATTCGACAGACTCCCTTTCAGTAGGCACAAGCTCCTGGATTTGCCAGGCTTGAACTGCATTCGGGCCCAGATGGCCATCTTCTCCAGTGAACTCAGGAGTCAAAGTGTAAATAAATTTGTGGATCTGCTCCCTGACTCAGCCCCTCTCCAAAATGTAACAGGCTCTTCCTTGGCTGATGCTCTACCCTTCCACCAAGTTTCATGGAAATCGGTAGGTTTTGTGAAATCTGACTTACAGGCAGATAAACAAACAAAACACATCAAAAACATAACCTCCTTGGTGGAGGCAAATACAAATGTGTGAGCGTGTCTAATCAATGTGAGTATAGTTAGTGCTGTGTGTGCGTTCTGTGTGAGTGCAGTGTGTACTGTTTATATTGTGTACTGTGTGTGTGTGTGGTATGTGTATATTGTGTAGTGTGTGGACTGTTTATATTGTGTAGTATGTGTGTACTGTGTACAAGGTGTGTACATGTGTGTGTAGGGTGTGTGGTATGTGTGTACTGTGTATGCGTGGTGTGTAGGGTGTATGGTATGTGTGCATTGTGTGTAGGGTGTATGGTATGTGTGCATTGTGTGTAGGGTGTGTGTACTGTGGATATTGTGTAGTGTGTGTGTGTGTGTGTGTGTGTGTGTGTGTAAGGTGTGCGCTATGTGTATATTTTGTGTTGTATGTGTTCATAGTGTGTGTACACTGACCTGCCGCAAGGAGAAATGGCAGCATGCGAGTTGGTCATCTGGTTGGTGTTGATGGAGGCTAAAACTTCTCCTTTCAGATCCCAGATGATGATGGTGGTGTCCACCGACGCAGTCATTATAAACTTCCCTTTAACACAGGAACCAGAAACAGTCGTTTCATCACCTTTATTATTTACTAAACACAAACTGCATCTTATCGTACTGCTGCTCACACTGCATCATGGGGCAACATAACACAAAGGACAGCGCTATCCGCCCTCTTCCTCATACATGAGCTCAAAGTTGAATACGATTGGTTAGTACTGACGTGATTGACAGTGGAGAGAGCATACGCCCCTCCCACTCAGATAGCACAGACAGTTTTTTTTCTCTCTGACTTGGGAGCTGCAGTGAACACAATAAACAATGTTGAACGAAGGTGTAAAGTGAACCTGTGTCTGCAATGGCCATGTCCATGACGATGCCTTTGTGTTTTTGGGGAAAATCCTCCGGAGCTGCTTTAAAACTGAACGCACCATCGTCCTTCTTGATCATCTTAAAGATACGGATCGTCTCTCCATTCGCTAGCCATGTGATGAAAGCTCTGCAGGAACACAGTCATCATCAGAGTAATAGATTATGAATTTTGCAAAAAATTTTTAATATGCTATAACTGTAATAAGAGTACACAGGCACTCACAGAGACACAAACACACAGATGGCTTTCCATAGTAAATGTACAATGTGTGTGTTAAGCGTTGATAAAAAGAGACAGACCAACAGGCAGAAGGACAGAGAGACAGACAGATGTGGCTTTTCAAACTGTGTACTACTAAAGATATTTTCTGTACATTCAAACAAAATCATCATCATCATCATCATCATCTCAGACTTGAGATTCCTTTAGATTTAACTGTAACAGCTGCATTATGACTGTGTGTCTCACCGGGAGTCGGGGCTGAAGCGGACGATCGTGGCGTGGTCGTACTCCACATTGGCCCTCAAACATTTATGATCTCTCACCAGGAAGTCTTTCGTGCTCCAGATGCGGACGGTGCGATCATCAGAACAGGAGGCCAGGTATTTTCCATTACTGCTGAAGTCCAGACACGTCACTGAACCACTATGACTCTAACAATATAAACAGAACACACACAAAGTGACAGTGAGGATGAGATCATCTCCTGTAACACACTAAACACACTGTATGAAAAGCTGGGCGCTGTGAGAATTAGCAGAATCGATTCTGTACCTTCAGCGAGGAAGCGAGCAGCGGGTGGGAGAATGTGTGCTGCTGAGGTTTCTCCTTTCGAAGACGCTGCTGCACTTTCTGCTTCTTAGCGGAAGGCGCCTTCACCGAGCTCTCTTCTGAGATTAATACAAAATAAAAAACACGTCAAAAACTGAAAGGGAATAAAAATAGACTCCCACTGCCACTGACGTAAACAAAGTACAAAGTGCAGGGTTTCATACTAAATGAGCAGCAAACCCAATTATCCCTGTTCACTCACTCACACTTTCATCTTCTCTGTATTTTCCAGACATAAAAATTAAAAGAAGTGAAGCAGCCTTTTTTAAAATGCACCCAACTTCTGGAACACAATATTAAACTTTCAGGCTCTGTTTATCAGTGATTAAAACACACATACAAACTATATATATCATCTCATCTCTCGCCGCTTTATCCTGTTTTACAGGGTCGCAACCATTCACATCTATGATCAATTTAGAGTTACCAGTTAACCTAACCTACATGTCTTTGGACTGTGGGGGAAACCGGAGCACCCGGAGAAAACCCACGCAGACACGGGGAGAATGTGCAAACTCCGCACAGAAAGGCCCTCGCCGGCCATGGGGCTCGAACCCGGACCTTCTTGCTGTGAGGCGACAACGCTAACCACTACACCACCACCGTGCCGCCCATATAAGCAAAAATACTTTATTTTATCAGCTTTTATTATTTGCCTCACTTATTTTTATATTATTTTAATTCAATAAATTAAATAATTGTAACCTTTAAATTTAATCAAATCTTTTTGCTATTTTTACTCACTTACTACATATTTTTGTTTTCTTCTTTCCATTATAATTATCATTCAATTATTTTTTTATTAACTCTTAGTTTTGTTTTTAACTCTTTTTGTCGTTTTAAAAATTCACACTGTACAGCACACTGAGCTGCATTTACTTTATAAAAGATGGTATCCAGTATAAATAATGTTTTATTATTATTCAGAGTAGTAGTAGTAATATTAATAATAGTTACCGTTATGAATTAATTCATCATAATTGTAGTAATGGGGGGATCTTTCATTTTTTTTTAAATGCAAAGCTTTATCTTAATCTGAAAATAAACTGCAGGAAGGAAAAACACTAAAATGAGTTTTACAGAAACATAAAAGACTCCAAACCTGGTGTAAATAAAAACAATCGCAATGCAGTCCTGAGAATCTTAATAGCTAAACATTAACCAGTGTATTCTACATGCATTCTGCTGTAAGAAGTCATTATAATACAGTGCAGAGAATCAAAGCAGATGGGTACTGTTTTTAAATCTTATAAAGTAATAAATTAGAGTCACGTGGTTTCATGATTTTAATCTGAATTAATGATACTGGGTGAGTGAGAATCTGCATTACTGTTTCTGGTCAACATGCCTGACTGAGTTACACTGAAACACGAGAACACACACTCATTCATTCATTCACTCACTCACTCACTCACTCACTCTCTCTCACACTCACACACACACACACTCTCTCTCTCTCTCTCTCTCTCTCTTTCTTACCAGCTTCTTTGTTGTTCTGCTCCTGTTGTTCACTCGCTTTAGCTTTCTGCTTGCTAACTGCTACAGCCACTAAAATAATCAGCGCTCCAATAATTAATGAAACGGCCACAAGAGCAGCAAACTCCATGTCAAAGTATGCCACGTTACACACACTCTCATACATAAACACACACACATTCAAGAACTACTGTACATGGAATTCTTCCGCTTTCTTGACGGCGCATGCGCACTAGCACAAATATGCAGATACGCATGCGTGAAAATGAGATCCGGGATAGGGGGAAAAGCTCCCTTGCTTATCGTTTCGACACATTATAATAACTGTTAAAAGTGTATTTGAATGCATTGGATTAATTAATATATCTTTATTTCCTTCAGAAATTAAATATAACCGCAGCTGTTTTGACTGAGAAGTGAAAAGAGTAAGGTATCCAGGCGACTCGCCGCCCAATGGAATACAGCGGCGCACACTACGTCACTGGCAGTACCGGAAGTAAACTGCTCATGTGACGAGTGAATGAACTTCGGCTCCTCAGCATTTCCGGTGTGTAGTTGTGAGCGTTAATATACAAAAAGAAGTTTCCTTCAACTTTATACATTAAAATTAATCCTCCATGTATATTTTTATAAATACATTTTTAACAAAGTGGAAAAATATAAACTTCCTTTTCCATGGTACAGTCCAAAACTTAAACATCAAAATCATTCATTATTAAATACACTTGATTGTTTAAGCATTGAATATAATTTAGTGAATGTGTTACTTTAATTACAGATACATTTAATTTGTGCTCATTTTATTACTTTATTAAATGTTTTAATTAAATATTATATGCAGATTTGTTAGTTTTGCGTCTTTTGTCTTGAGAGAGTGTACATTAACGTTATTAGATCCATCCATCATCTGTAGCCTCTTATCCTGTACAGGGTCGCAGGCAAGCTGGAGTCTATCCCAGCTGACTACGGGCGAAAGGTGGGGTACACCCTGGACAAGTTGCCAGGTCATCACAGGGCTGACACATAAGACACAACCATTCATGCTTACATTCACACCTACGGTCAATTTAGAGCCACCAATTAGCCTAACCTGCATGTGTTTGGGGGAAACCCACGCAAACACAGGGAGAACATGCAAACTCCACATAGAAAGGTCGTTGTTGGCCACTGAGCTCGAACCCAGGACCTTCTTGCTGTGAGGTGACAGTGCTAACCACTATACCACTGTGCCACCCCATTATTAAATCTTTTAATGATAAAATATCCATTAACTTTTAATGCATGTGTTTTAGTACAGCATTCTCATTATTTATTCCTCAGCACATGACTGATCTGTATGTTTATAACTTTCTCACTTTTACACATGCACACACACACACGCACACTGTGAAATACTGAAGTCAGCTGTAACTCGTGTGAAAAATCTCTTTTGTTTTTCTATAAATTATTCTCCAGATTTAAGAAAAATCTTTTGTTGTAGGACAAAGCAACAGGTTCTACAGCCTCACTTACACAGCAAATAATAAATGACCTTAAATCACATCCCAACTGCTGCTACAGAGTTCCTGTTTATTGGCAACAGACCTGTTTTTAGGGAAAAAAAACCCTAAAAAATTATTAGCTCAGTAAGGCAATGATCCTTATTTCTGTCAACTTTTCCTTCTTTTCAGAGAAATAATTTAACATCCTGTCTCTGTCTCCTTTTTCAAATAAAGGAAACAAAAAATGTCTGTGATGCTGCTTCTCTCCCACAGCTGTAGTTTAAAACACATGCATCTGTTTTGTAAATTTAAAAAAAAGCAGCCCACCCCCCAAAAAAAATCCAGCTTTGGTTCTACGTTGAATTGCAGGTCAAGACAGAATTACTGAGTGTAATCCAGAATTAATCTGAACATAACTGCTACATTTTCCATCATATCTTTCAAAATGATTCTTTTTTAGCAACCTAAAATATGACATTTTATGGTCGAAACCATGCATCTAGCTGCGTTTTCATTTAACTGCCTTCAAATGAGCGAGACTTTAAAAGAGTTTGCTGATTTTTTAGCTCTCAGTAGCTGAACATTTGTGGCGCTGCAGCTGGAGGCTGTGTAGTCCCTGAAGTCTGGGGCCGGATTTGATGGCTTTGCCCAAGATTACGCTGCGATTCCTGTGAAAGCTGAGCTTCAGGGTCCTGGGGGTTCTGGGTGTCCTGAGGCTCAGCCTGGGCTCCGCCCATCATCATGGCTATTGTCACATGATTCCCATCTGGTGTCACTTGACCAGTATCAGCGGTCATGTGACCTCTGTCCGTGGTCATATGACTTGCCTCTGTGCTTGTGATAGGCCTCCAGGCCTCCAGAGGGTGTGATATGGGATTGACGAAGGTAGTGAGGTTGATGAAGTGAGCGACAGACTGTGTGTTCGCACCGTCCGCCTGTATACTGGAGCCAGTGACGGGGTCAAAGGTCACAGTGAGAATGGAGCTATCCAGGGTCAGAGGTCGTTCCACTGCGACGGGCTGCAGGCTGGCGAACTGAGTGGCCGTGTTGATGGGTGTCACCCTGATGTTGGTCAAACTCACCGAGGTGGTGGGAGGGGCACTAGGGTCAGCTAACACCACCACCTGTCGGGGCAGGGTAGAGGTCAAAGGTTGAAATAATATATGAATAATTTAGTATTAAAACTTCACCTGCATTAAATATTTAGAAATAAAAAATGTTTTTCTTATGACAGTCATCCTGACCTGACTGATTCTCGTGGTGAGATTTTAATTTCTGTCTATTTTAATATGCATATTATGAGATTTAAATTTTCTTCACATTTCATATGGAATTGAGTTTCCAGGATTCACTGATAAAAAGTGACAGAATCATCTTGGAAGTAATGATTCATATAAAGACAATTAAATACATAATCAAAATTATTCACAAAAATTATTATTATAAGCAACAGAAAGCTCCATAAGATTATTCACAAAAACATCATTAATGAATAAAATGATTCATATAAAGATTCATTTATATTAAAACAGTTTGTAAAAATGATTCATTGTTCAAATAATAAACTTTCCAAATAAAAAAATTTAATATTTACAACAAATTTAAATAAGAAACAATTAATTAAAATATAAATATATAAATAGAGCAATACATACAAAATTAAAACGTAAGAATAATTCTATATAATTAATAGAAAAATGAGTCACATATAAAATGATTCATATAAAGATGATTCATGTGTAGAAATGATTCATGTAACCAGATATAAACTATGAGTTTGTGTGTGAGTGAGAGAGAGAGAGAGAGAGAGACCTGTTGTAAATTCTGCACAGCCGAGTTGGTTTCGTCTCCTGTTGTTGCCATGGTGAACTCGCTGGTTTTTCTTGTTAGCTCTCCGTATTCAATTGAATCTGAGAGAATCGACTCCTGCAGCTTCTGCTTCTTTTTCAAGGGACTTGAGTTCCTGTGGGCTTTTACTATGGAGAGAGATGACTGAGGCACACACACACACGCGTACGTTGTTGGTCGACAATAAATAAGCAATTAAAAAATTAAATCTTGTTTACTGATATAATTCACTCACACACACACACACACACACCTGCGCTATGCTGATGGATGAGGCGTCAATCGTTGCCACTTCTGGAAGATCATCTAAGTAGTCCACTCTCACTGTCACCACCTACATGACCATGGAAACAATGAAAAACTCAAACACACCTCTCAGGATCACAGTAAAGCGTGTGTGTGTGTGTGTGTGTGTGTGTACCTCAGGGTGTTTACGGCGTATGTGTCTATTCATGGAAGCTCGTGTCGATACTTTCGTGCCACACATGTGGCAGCTCTGAGCCTCGACCTTCTCGTGTGTGAGTTGGACATGTTTCTGCAGCATGTACTCCGTCACGTATTTCTTATCACACACCGTACACGACCACGTCTTCCCCACTAACACATACACACACACACCGACAGCATGTTAAACGTTTATAACGTCTCATTCTGCAGCTCAGTGAGATTCTTTACGTATTTATTGAAATCAACGCTGAACTCAGTCATGTGTGTGACATAAAGTGACGTGCCACTCACCTGTGTGAATGAGTTTGTGTGTTTCCATCGTGTTTCTCTCACTGAAAGTTTTTCCACACAGCTCACACATGAAGTCCTTTATACCTGCAGCAGAACACCACAATATCACATGTTAAACACACACACACTTCAGTTAAAATTACATTTTAAAAAAATGAGTCAATATTATTTTGCTGTACAGTTTGATATGTTGTCTTAGACTGGATATGTAAGCAGCTTAAGCCACTGAAGCAGCTGACATGCGTGTATCAGGTGACGACTGATGTGGTGTCTGAGAGACATGATGTGGACGGAGGTTGTGAGGTTGTTGCGCGTGCTGACATACCTGTGTGTCTCTTGTAGTGTTTCAGCATGTTCACTTTCTGCGCGAATTTGCGGTTACACTCCTTACACTCATACTCCTTAATGCCCTTATGGAGCTTCATGTGGTGCCGCAGTGCATGTTTTGTCTTCATACCTGCTCTCAGACACGCACACACACACACACACAAATGTGAATTGTGTATGCTCTAGTTAAGGAAGACATAGAGGAATGAGTCTTTATTATTCAACATTAACCTCTTCACATTGTGTCCTAGATGTCTCCTTACTCCCTAATCCCTACTCACACAAAGATAGGGAACAGAGTAAAATAATGGACGTGGCCCCTAAACACAGGTCACATAAACACCATCAACATAATCATCATCTCCAAACCACACGTGTGTGTGTGTGCGTGCGCGACATCATCTACCTTTCCCACACTCAGCACACAGGAAGTCACGGATGTTATCATGAACTCTCAGGTGCTCCTTCAGCATGTCCTTCCTGGCAAACGATTTTCCACACTGTTCACAACTGTGACTCTTCACACCTGCGCGGGAACACACACACACACATTATAAAACACCCTTCAAATAAAATAAACCTACAGAACAGTGGACTACACAGTGAACAGGTTGTGGTTTGGGACACAGTGCAGTGTGTGTGTGAGGTATGTGTGACATGAATCACCGGTGTGAATGATCTTGTGCCTCTCCAGGTTGCCGATGCTGTTGAAGATGCGGCCGCACATGTCACACGGGTGGATGTACCTGTAATCGGGTCACAGGACCAAAACGCACAATGCTTATTACTTACATATTATAATTAACTACCTGAGTGATCACATGACCAACACACCTTCTCTCTGTGTGTCTACATCTTGAGTGTATTTAGAATTATTGAGAATGCACATGCATGTAGTGTGTGCGTGTGTGTACCTCTGCACAGCAGGGTCAGGGAGCTGTTCTCGGTGAATCACCAGGTGAGCATTGTAAGTGGCTTTGAGAGCGAAACGCCTGTTACAGATCACACAGCCATATCCACGCTCTTTGTGCATCTCCATGATGTGTTTCAGATAATCACGACCTTTTGCGAACGTCACCTGAGCAACCGAGAGGATGGAATTCCACGGAATTCAGCAAGATACAGATTGAGATATTCCCAATGCTGATTATCGTGTGCTTTTTGTTTCCATCTGCATGTACTGTATTGTCAGGAGTAGGACAGAAATGGCTTGTGTGTGTGTGTGTGTGTTATTAACCTGGCACTTTTTACAGCTATATTTATGATGTTCTGGATCGTCCTTTTCATCTTCATCGTCCGAGTTTCCCTCACTGTCATCCATCGATATTCCAATCTTTTTAATGAAGTTCTCTCGCTCCTGTTCATCCATTAACGCAATATCCTAAGAGAGAGAGAGAGATGATGTGTTCTGATTGGTTGAGAGCAGTGAGGGACAATCACATGCAACCCAAATTAAACTAAATATGTGCTGCTACAGGGGCGGCACGGTGGTGTAGTGGTTAGCACTGTCGCCTCACAGCAAGAAGGTCCGGGTTCGAGCCCCGTGGCCGGCAAGGGCCTTTCTGTGTGGAGTTTGCATGTT
>JANZLB010000018.1:3652804-3664665 GCA_026167865.1 Notarius quadriscutis
TAAAAAACTTTGGTTTCATACATTTTTCGTTGGTGTCAGATTATTTATAACATATTGGTGATGAACACTGGTCAGAAAGGGCCCCCTGGAAATTTTTGCTTGGGGCCACAGACTCTAGAATTGCCTCTGCATACACCTGGGGACGTGTCCTGTGTGTGAAGCTCTAACATACATTTACTCGGTCTGATATTTTATCAAAGTGTTTATGTATAAATAGTGTTACTGATTTAGGTGCACCATGATAAATTGCAGACTACATCATCATCATCATCTCGCTCTCTCTCTCACACACACACACACACACATCCGAACATGTTGACTGATACAGTTTGGGTGAAAGTGAGATCTTGGACGTTTTATTTTTGGCATGAGATAAACAGGACGCATCACTTTGAAGCTCTGTCTGTACAGGACATTAACCATAGGACTGCAGGTCATGTGACTAAACTAAAAACAAATCACATTCACTCATGCACGGTTCAAACCGCAGCCTGACATCACACACTTGTGTTAAAGCTCTCCGTCGAAACAACAAGAACCATCAAATAAAATGATTAAGATCAAAAAGGAAACATGGAACAGGACTCTGATTATCGAAACATCTCACACACAATCAGCTGGTCATGTGACTACAAACATACAAATACAAACAGTGCGGAACATCACACACTCTCCGAATAAAGGAATGTGGGATAATTATCAGCGGGAAGTGGATCTTTAGATCCCTCAAACACAAATGTAGCACAGGTCATGTGATATAAAAACAAACAAACAAACAAAAACAAATAAATGAAATGACATTGTGACATGAATGAGTGTGATTAAAGCTCTCGTTAATGCCCTCCTGTAGTGTTTAAACACTTTGATTAAGACTCACACAAAGTGCGCTGTGTGTGTGCGTGTGTTTACTGAACAACAACCCAAAACTTTGAACTAAACATCTCCCTCTCTCTCTCTCAAATACACTTCTGTCCTATATTCACGAAACAATATTCAAACAGATTGACTCTTACTCACACATATACAATAAAAATAAAAAAATTAAAATAAAAAAGGTAAAATAAGTAAAACTAAAGTTCATCTAAGAACTCAACAAATTCCCATGTGGCACATCTCAACTGTTTTACACAACACACCATCTGTCTTCCTTCCTGCTATACTCTCTCTCTCTCTCTCTCATTTCAGTGGCATGTATTTGGCCTCGAATTATGATGCTTCTTCAGAAACAGGAAATTTCTCTCTCTCACACATGTGCGCGCATTGCTATTCAACCCTTGACACTGTTATTATTATTATTATTATTAACATTTAAAACATGACTGATAAAGAATCTTCAGGTATTTATTATTAATATATGCAGAGTTACCTCAGACTGTCTCAATTTCTATTATTATTATTATTTCCAATGTATCATTAATTTTAATCTGAATATATGTATTCAAACATAAAAAAACCCCAGTTAAAACTCTTCAGCTCCAAAACACCAAGTGTGACTCGAATAAACGAAGTCACTGAGTTCACACAAGCTTGTCATTCATTTGATGTAAAGAAGTTCTGACACAGTAAAGTTAATAATCCACCTGATCAGCTGCAGCGAACTCCAATCGTACGACCGATCGTATAGCGAGGGTGGGACGATCAATAGTACACTCTTTATAACAATGTAATATTAAACCACACTTTAATCTAAAGCTTGGTAATATGATAACGATGATGTGATACCAATATTGTGATATTTTACCATCACGATACACGCTTGTGGAGATGTCGTTGGGTTTTGGAGCGTTTTAGAGCAAGACTGTATGAATGCTCCCTTATTTATCACATAAACTTTAGCAATGTCTGTATTTAACATTTTGTAAATCTTGTCCATAACATGGCTATAAAAATAGATAGATAATGAATCCTCCAGAATTAAGGGTGCCCTTGATTAAAATAAGGGGGGTATATATAAATAAACACACATGCGCATGTCCAATCAGGAATATTTTGAGTTTAGAAATTATTGTAATGACACTTTTTGTTTTTAATTACTGACAGAATTCCAAATAATATTTCACAAAACCTCCCATGGACGCAATAACATCACTGAACCGGATCCTGAACTACTGAATATAATATTTATTTTGGATCATGATGATGATGAAGGGTGCCATTAATTCTGGAGACATTGTTGCTATATAGCCCAAGACCATTTTTGAACACCAGTAACGCTGTGTATAAAGCATACAGTAGATGGTGTATATGTTGGCTTCGATTATTTATAATCTAGTTCTCACAGACTGGACAGGCCCCGCCCACAGGAGATGACTTGGAAGTGACAACACGGAATTGCTCGTGTGAACGCAGAGCGAGACGAGGTGCCGTTTTGATCATTAAAATTAATTAAATGTGACCAGGGTAGTATGTGCGTCAGATTTATCATTTTATATGATATATTTTTCCCCCATTATTTTCGTTTAAAAAAAAAAAAATTACAAAGCTGAACAACTCATCCTCATCTTCAGTTTTGCTATTTTCCCAAACAGTCTGAATATAAACAAATGTGCAAACCAATATATATGTCTAACATTCAGACCTCTTATTTACTTTTCAAGGCAGCCATCTTTAACAGAAAGGCCATGATCAGATTATGATGCACTTTAGCACACAGAATTAGTATTTGTATTATTATCATTTTATCCAGAGATCACCCAGATAATGTCAGAAACCTGTTAGCATGAATATCCGCTGAGGATGGATATGAAGACGGAGAGTAACGATATAACAGCTTCAGATCCCAGGACATCGTCATCGCGATATATCGTCCCACCTGTAGCGCCTGACTTTGTTACGTATCGTGGACGCCCTTCTGATATGCAGTTGTGAGGATTAGCGCAAGGATTAGCGTGTCTATCCGGATTAGTACTAGAATAACGCTGTTGGCGTCCTTAGAATTCAAGTGTCATTTTAGGGGACAGAGAGAGTGTGAGGGTGTATGTGTTGGGGTGTTAGTGAAGGCATGTGTGTGTGAAGGTGTTAGTGAGGGTGATGGAGGTCTGGCGTCTGGACGCCGTTGGCTTTGCTCTTGTTTTTGTGCAGCAGTTTGCGGTTGATGATGTGCTTGAAGCTGGCTGTACGTCGTCTCTCCTCGGCCTGTTCCAAGTACTGCAGGTCGTTATGGGACTGACTCATCCCCGGCTCCTTCCTCTGCTGTCGGCGCCTGAAAAATAGCCGGGCGCCTTTATGGAGGAAGCTGCCTGCACAGGGAAACAGACAAAGAAACATATTTAGCTTACAACATTTAACACTTATTAGTGGCCAGAATTAAAGAAGAATCCTCGCATGTTGTATTAAACAGCTTGCAAACTGTTGCTTAAGGCAAATTTATGCTTCACAGGAACTGAACGGGATTTATCACACAACGGGACAAGAATCTAAAGTCAAGATTAAACTGAGTGGAAAGTTAAGCATTAAAAACTTTTAATGCTTCTAAGGATTACATTCATGAAAATAAATCTGTACAGAGGCGATGTGTGGAATACTTACTTTATCGTGAAAGGAATCACCAGCTGGAAAAAAAAAAATTATACACCCCAAGCCTACTCTGAGTTTTGATTTCTGTTGATAAATGAATTGAACCAGGGTCTATATTTTGGATCGCCACTGAATAAGTTTTTTTCCTCTGTGATCTCCCAGGAGGTGGAGTTTGCAAGTATGATTCCTGATGATGTCACAGCTAGGAGTCTAGGAACTAAAACTGGCAAGGGCATGCACTTTATCTCCTGTCAATCACAGTGACACTAACCAATCATGGGCATCTGTGAGTTCCTGTGTGAGGAAGAGGGCAGATAGGAGGGCGCTTTCCTCAGTGTCCTACACACCACGAGCAGCATTTAGCAGCTTCACGTGTCTACAGCGATGTGTGTTAATCTTCACTTCTCGCGCTCACAATTAAAAGTAGTGGCACCCCTCATGTTTGGGTCACATCTTAGTATGAAATCAGATACCTGGTTTTGTTTCAAAATCGTTTTCATTCGTTTTGAGTGGTCTTATTGATCGTTCCAATCAACACTGACCTGATAATCTCGAGAGAATCTTGTCCTACTTTCACAGATAGAGTGATGTGATGTGATGGGAAACACACATTCACACACACTCATCTAAGAATTATAAGTGGGGATCGTGAATATGCGATTTACATGATCTGAGAGATGGAGCGTAAACAAAACACGGGAAATTACTCTACACAGCATCTTTTACTACAAGATGTTTCAAATAAAAGTGTGGTAAAATGGAGGGATGAAGGGAGAGATATGAGGGATAAAAGCAATCAAGACCAGTCCACACCTCAGCTTTACAGCATAATGGATTTCATTCAGGTTACTGCGACATAATAAATTCAAGAAGGCTGTGGACTGGGGTTGCTTTGAACTCCACTACAAATGACACTACTTTTTTAGGGGAAGTCTACATGACGACGTCGCTATAGACTCCTTGAGAGAGTGCACTTACTCGGGCAGCATTAAAGTCTGCTTGCCACTGCTCTCCTCTTAAAGATGGCAGAGAGATGACAGGAAGAGGAAAAAGAAAGGAGGGCGTGGTCAAAGAATGAGAGAGAGAGAAAGAAAGAGTTTTCACCATCACATTTATATATGATAAGAAAAAAAAACATAACAATGAGAAGCATTATTGCTAAAATATTGAGGAAAAAAAAAAAGCACACGATGTCGCACCTTTCCCCTTTTTGGATCCGGT
Organism: Notarius quadriscutis; assembly: GCA_026167865.1. Classification (NCBI taxonomy): domain Eukaryota; kingdom Metazoa; phylum Chordata; class Actinopteri; order Siluriformes; family Ariidae; genus Notarius; species Notarius quadriscutis. The sequence continues at coordinate 3,657,542 of JANZLB010000018.1, forward strand.
CTCAGAGACACAGAGTGAAAGCGAGGCTTTGTCCGATTTCTCTCCAGTCTGACTCTCCCAATCTGTTCCGCTTGGACCCTCCAATGGATCAGTCTCGTACGAGATGCAGTGCTCAGAGAGAGTCTCCGTTTCCTGGCTCGTGCACTCAGGCGATTCAGCCATGGAGGCGTCCATCGCAGCAGCGTAGCCAGCCATCAGAGTCATCTCCTCGTCCTGAGACAGAGGCGCCTGAGTGGGGAAATGAGACCGCATGAGGCCCTGACTATAAGACTTTCATGGGGCTTACAAAGAGTAAAAATAAAATTGAATTTTTAAAATGTTTGCGGACTTTTCTGCCTGCAGTTCATTTCTATTCAATAATGCATTACGTGATGACATCACTCCCTGCAGCAGCCTGCTGTGCAGTCATTAAAAAAAAAAAGGTTATGTTCAGAACTTATCCATCAACAGTTTTATGAATATAATTTTTTAATATCCAGGGGACGGGAAGAAAAATTACCCCAAGACATTTAATCCCATCCAACTAGGGCTCAATCCAATTAAAAAAAATTTTTCTCTCTTTCTCAGTCTAACTGCATAGTTCTGTGAATAATGTGTCTTATTGGCGCTTATATCTTTTTATGATGTGTATTTTACTCTCATCATGTTTAAAAGCAGAATGTACAGAGCTGCCAACATTAATAAGAAATTTCTAGAAGGCAGAAAGATAACACTGAATTTTCCCCCAATATTTTACTAAAATATTTTTTGGGGTTGTTGGATTTTTCTGACCAGGAGTCTTCAGGCTTGTCCACAAAGAGCCGTCATGGCTGCAGGTTTTCATTTCAGCCAAACAGGAGGCACTGGATAGATGACTGGAGATGAAGATGAAGTGATTAAATGATTGGAATCAGGTGTTGGTTGGTGTGAAAGCCTGCAGCTACACCAGCCCTTTGCAGACAAGATCCACAGATAACTCCCCTGTTTTACACAAGAAGAAGAACAAGACAACAGCTAGGCAAAGTCCAGTGTGTCTCTATATAATATAATAATTAATATAATCACTGTCCATTTTTACCCCAAATGAGCCCATAGTCCTGCCCTATTGTTTTCTACTTGCTCACAAGTTCGAGGATCATAATACCAGCAGCACATGAATCTTATCCCTTAGTGAGCTGGCTTTTCTCAGGGTGAAGTTTATTTCATTTCAGTTGCTTTCATGTGCTGTTGTAAAGCTCTGATGTACCAAGAGTTTACAAACCTACAACTAAACTGTAAAGATTTAGCTTGTGTGTAATACAACGTCTCCCTCTGTCAGGTAACGATTATTAATGAGAACAGTGTGTGTATGTGTAAGAGAGTGAGAAAGAGACCTTTGCCACCCCAGAGATGATGATGGTGCTCTTTTTGACAGGAGATTTGAGTTTCTGCTTCGCCGACTCGTACAGCTGTCTGATCGCAGCCTCGGCCACCGGGTCAGTCCCGTTCAGCATCAGCAGCTCTGAACAGGAGAAACACACAGGAACACAGCTGTCATGTGCTCTTTTCATACATTCTGATTGGTTACAGGGACATTAAAGCCCGATTTATGCTTTGGCATAGTCTACTCTTGTTTGCACAGCATGAAGTATTTATATTTGTGTGTACGGTGCACGTGTCCTCTAGGAGGTGCTACTGCATGAAAACCCTTCGATTTACTGATTTTACATGTAAAAGAGTTCTGTGTTTCACTGAAGGAAAATTAACAGAAAATAACATGGAAAAAACATTGTTTTCAAACAAATCTACTGGGACCCTCACATGATTTATAATTGATTAGATGAATTCTCACTGAAAGCATTTCTGAACTGATTTAACTCCTCTGTATTCAGTCGTATGAGCGGCTCGGAGTGAAAGTCCCACTGCACGCTCGGGAATGAGGCTCCAGAATAACGCTATAGTGTTTAAATCCACAGGATTAAACTGGTTGTTATAATGATCGAAAGTCACTATACAGCCTCACACCTTATATTTATTTATCTTTACATAGTATCACGATAGAAGATTTCCGATCTTCCCAGAGAAGAAAGAACAGCTGGAAACACATAGGAGGAAATGTGATGTAACCAAGCAGACCAGCCAATCATCGTTGTCGCGGTCTGTGTCACCACAATGTGTAGTTACATTTCTGGAGAGGTGCATGTCAGGCTACAGTGTTGGGTATGTGGGTACGCAGCTACGCCATACCCTACAGTGTAGATTCGGCACAGAAATATAAATCGGCTTGAAGGGGATGGGGACTCATTGAGACAGACGCACAGATAAGCGACGACGTCAGAGATGAATCAGCTTAAAGATATTTCACAAAGGCTGCGTTACACACGGAGGGAATATGACAAATATTGAGTACAAAAAGTAAAATAAAATCTACAGAATCAGACTCTGTATTTCAACTGCATTTTCCTCAGTGGAAGTGTTTAACACACACCCACACTACAGAGTGCTGTGTCTAATTCCCACAGGCAGCTTATATCGTAAAAACCGAATCACTTTAAGTGCACTAATGTTTAAAACTGATGTACATGTGGTAAAATTTAAGCGCTTTCTTGAGTCAACTGTTTTGTTTTTCTTTACCATCAAAAGTTTTTATTTCTGGTGTTTATGTTAGTACAGTGAGTACTCTATGTGTGTGTGTGTGTGTGTACCTGTATCTGACGAAGATAAGGCTTTGCTGACTTTAGTTCCCAGCACCGAGGACTGTTCAGACACCCGTCTCTCCGTCAGCTTAGCTTTGGCTGGAGGTTTAATTGATTCTGAAAATAAGAGGTACGATATAACACATGTTATGATATAAATCACCACATCCTGCTGAGTATGAACCACTCCGGCTCGGTTTCAATCCCGTTTCCAACACACACGTGAACAAACTGAATCAGATTGCAGCAATGCCTTCTGGGCAAAGTTTTGCTCCATCAAAGGTATTTGACCTTAAACTGGCAAAGTGGAAGTCTTTAAAACAGGCGTTATCCAAGTTTCACGTGTTTAAAGTGTGACTTGAAACGGTACCTGTCAGAAGTGGACGTCCCGGTCTGCTCCTCACCGCAGTGACGGTGGTGACGACGGTACCGCATGGCATCACGGTTCTGTCCATCTCCACTCGTTTGGTAGGCGCCGGAGTAGGAGGCTGCCAAGTGCGCACTTCACTTGGCTCCAGATAGGACAACTAGACAAAAAGACACACGACATGGATGACTGACAAATAACACAACAAACCTAACTGTGATGAAACATTCCAGCCATAAACTCACAATCAGAACATTTTTAAAAATTAAGATGAAGAAAACATCAAGACCTCGACATTAAACAAAAATGTGCTATAAACTTGTAATATGTCAGAAGTTTTCCACAAAAACTTTGTTTATACTGTATGTGTACAATATACAAATTACACTCCCTGGCCACTTTATTAGGTACACCCATCTACCTGCTGTTTTATGCAGTTATCTAATCAGCCGATCCCTTGACAGCAGCACAATGCATCAAATCATCCAGATACAAATCAAGAGCTTCAGATAATGTTCATAATGTTCAAACTTCAGAATAGGAAAAATTGTGATCTCAAAGTGACTTTCTTTCACTGTAGCATCGGTGTTGGTTTGAGCCAGATGGACTGGTTTGAGTATTTCAGAAACTGCTGCTCTCCTGGGGTTTTCACACACAAACAACAGTCTCTTGAGTTTACAAAGAATGGTGCGAAAAACAAACAAACAAAAAAAACATTGAATGAGTGACAGTTCTGTGGGTGGAAACAAACGCCTTGTTGATAAGAGAGGTCAGAGGAAAATGGCCAGGTTGATTTGAGCTGCCAGGAAGGATATAGTAACTCATATAACCACTCTTTACAACCGTCGTGAGCAGAAAAGCATCTCAGCATGCAGCAGCAGAAAACCACATTGGGTTCCACTCCTGCAGCCAAGAACAGGAATCTTAGAATCAAGAACAATTTCCTGTTAAAGTGGTCAGTGAGTGTATCTTTAGCCCTTCTTCTGAATAGAGGTGACAAATACTGGAGCACAAATGCTGCCTACCTAAAATGGTTTGCAAAATTCAACACAATCTAATTAATTGTCAAATTTACCCACAATGGGCATGTGCTGTTGCTTACACTGTATAGATGACACACTGATGGCACATCATTTGTTACAAGCATTTACACAAGAAATTTGGTATTCATAAAAATCCTGTAATTTTGGGGTGCGGTTCAAATACTATTCATACCCCTGAATGTGAGTAAATTTGCACACGATAAGTCTAACTAATATAAACCTTGACTGATTGGCTTCACATATAAATCACTATTACTGCACGTGTATATATAGATTATACTGTTTAATAGCACGTGTATTTTTTAGTTACTGTACATGCAGATTTAACTTTTGTGAAACACAGACAATTCATAGTAATACCATTAATTAAAGAAGTATTAAATATGAAAAATAAGACTAGTTATTCAATTAATATTGCATCTGTATAAAAGAGGGATGTGCTCAGGAGATGTATAAGTCTGGACTGTTTACCACAGCATCGTCTTTTAATGCTATTTCACACTTTTTATTAGAGCTACCACTCAGTGATCAATCTGGTCTCAAGCTGCAGTGTGTTGTGAACTTCCCAGTGCACTGTGTACTTCTGTTAACCATTTCCAACACAAACATGGTGCTAGTTCTGGGCAGGTGCTCAGAGCTGGTTCAATTTGTGAACCTTCTAAGAACCACCAGATATTCACGTCATTATGACACTGTATACGTCTCTGCTTTCCCCACTGCTAGATGCTCCTTAGCACTGTTAGCTTGCTTCACTACCTGCTAGCACAACTAACTGTCACACTAGTGCTGTTAGCACCAAGCACAACAACAGTGATGGACTACATTGTCTCTTTTTCTTCTTCTTTGGATTAGTCAGACGAGATGCTACACCAGCTACGTTTTTATTTATTTATTTATTTATTTATTTATTATTATTTTTTTTACTGGTGGTCACAACGTTTTAGCTGGTCTTGTTGGTCATGATAATCCCACCCGAAGCCCCTGACATAAGCAGTTCATGGTTCTAGATGAGCGAAGATTTGGTTCTGCTCTGGAACCAGTTTTCCTGCCCAAGAGCCAGTTCTTTGGTCATCAAAAGGTGAGCAACTGGTTTGCAATTAGACACCAGATCAAACTGGCCCTGGAACTGCCTTGGTGTAAAAGGGGTCTGTGCTTGGTGTCAGTGATCACCCGGAAACAGTAGATATTCCATTTTCCTGCAAAACCATTTCCTTTTTATCCCCCATCCAAACGAAGTTTGGCAGGGGATATAGAAAAGGGTTCTGTCCATCCATCCGGTCACATTTTCGTTTCCAGGCCATATATTTAAAACTACTGAAGATATCTTCATGAAACTTTGTATACATATCAAGCAACATGTGAACTGGTGCCTTTTGCTATTTTGGATTTTTGAAAAAAGTATTTTTAACATTTTTACACAAAAAAATATATTTTGACTTAGTTTCTCAGAGCAATGTTCGTTTCTGGAGCATATATCCAAAACTATTCATGATCCAGATTTGAAACTTGGTATATTAACGTAACAGACATCAGGGTCGAGATTGAAGAACGCATCTCTGCTGGATACCGCTAGCCGAACACTGCTCCTTAGTCCGCTCTTGCAGACACCAAAGCGAGACGTGTCGTTGACCACATGCAGGTCTTGTGCTGACCACGTGAGTGGGCAATGCACTTGGGTCACTGCTCAAATACCTATGTGTGGTGATCAAAAGAAGACTGCCATCCTGTTTCACACCAGGAACACAGGGGCTCTGGCAAAACCAATCCACCGCCAGCACTCGACTTATTTATACTCTATTTGAAGTTATTTTTTATGTTATCAACTGTGAATTGATAGAGACTTGAGCACATAGTATTTTACAGAAATTGCTCACCAAAGACACTTTCAGGTCCTCAGTAATCTCACTCCTCTTTGAACTGTCCAAATGGGGCCATTCTTACCAGCAGAAAGTGGTCTTCCGGTGAGGAGAAATCATGAGCAGCCCTTGCTTACCTTCTGGGGGTAGTGTTCTCAGTACTCCCTCTTCTGTCTGGATCATCTTTCTACCTTCAAGGTGTCCTTTATAGACCACAGTAAGAATTGAACTCACAAGCTCTAGTTTACAAGGCCAGTGCTCTGTCCACTGAGCTATGAAGCCTTGAGCCTCTCTTAGCTGCTGAAGATTGGAGTGATATTTCATTAGATTTTGGTTAAAAAGGAATACCATGTGACCTTACCGATTGGATTTAGCAACTACTAATGTTTATATCGGGGACACGACCGCTCAGCTGCTAGTATTCTCTTGCTGAAATAGCTCAGTGGAAGAGTATTAGAGTGAAACTCTAAAGGTTCCTGGTTCAATCCTGGGTTTTGGCACTGAGGAGTGCAGTGTATGTTCATCTAAGCCTTTGACCAAGGGTCTGTTTCATTTTTTTTTTGCCAGATCGCTGTCAGTATATGCCAGTAATTTGGTGGTGAAAGCAATCTAACCTCTGTTCCATGGTGTAATGGTCACTACTGTGGACTTCAGTTCCAGTGATCTGAGTTCAAATCTCTGTAGAGCTTTTGTTTGCAGATTGTCTCAACTACATGGTCCTTTTGGTCAAGCAAGCTGTCATGTCCCAAACCCTTTGTTTCCGTTAAAGTGCTTGTCTTAGGAAAATTACATTGCCACTGGAAATTATACCTTATAATACAAGACATGTTAAATAGTTTACTGTCTTAATTGTATTTTAATATGAGACTAGGGACATGTTCTGTTTAGTTGGTAAAGTTTGGCTCTTTGAGTCCGCCATTAACCGAACGCGTTCCTGGTAAGTTACTGCTCATTCAAAGAAGTGACGTCATATGCAAAACGCTTGAAAGTTCATGGCATTTCTGGCTTCGTCTGCTTTGCAAAGTGCAGCACATTTTAAACTTTTTTTTAAATTCCGCAACAAAATTAAAACCAAAGCATGCCTCCTAAGGGGTGTGTCCTTCAAGGCTGTTCAAGTGTAGCCGATGAAAAAAGTAGAGTTTTGATCCATTGTAGCCCAAAGTCAGCAGGACACTTGCGGAATGAATGGGTTTGATTTGTACCA
>JANZLB010000018.1:3727535-3737856 GCA_026167865.1 Notarius quadriscutis
AGACTTCTACATGCATTGCAAGTGTGAAAACCAGCAAAATGGGCAGCGTATCAAATACTTGTTCTCCCCACTGTATATTGAGAAGCCGATATCAAACTTCTGCTATTCGCTTTAATTTTTTTTTTTTTATTTTAGTCTCTTTACACTACACTTGTGAAACAAAATATGCTCATTAGTACTCATGAACAAGTGCTTTCTTACCATTTTGAAAATAGATCGAGCTCACAGCACTGTATTTTGAACAAAACACAGTAAACAAAATTGGCAACCAAAATACTCCAAGCCGTGATGCTGCTCACAGCTTGGTGATGCTTGCAAGAGATGAGGCGAGGAGAATTGATAACGTGTGTATATATGCGATATTTACTGTATGGACATGGGATCAGACAACAGTTTTATTTATAAGCAGTAGCCACATGTACCCATTGGACATCTTTTCCCCCTTACTTCTGACTTCCGAGTTACCATGAAGACATCGTATGTATCAGCAGAGTGTTTCCCTGTCAGAAAAACCCTTTTAGGCATTTCAGAGTCTAAAAAACTCAGAAGGAACCTTTTGTTTTTCCGTTGTCGTAGGTACCAAGTGCTGACAGGATCAAGGTATCTCAAGGTTAAGAAGAAAACGATGATTAATGACTTAAATGAAGATTTCTTGAAGAAAGATTTCCATGGATAATCAAGGATTCTCAGTGCCCAGTCATTGGAAACCTTTCTAACAGTAAAATACTTTATTATAGGGTTTAAACCTTTAAGGGTTCCCCAAGAAGGACTACCAAAGATGCTTGTAGGGTTCAGAATAATTTTGGGTATGTACATACTTGGTTCACGACAGTATCGTGATCTTGGTGCACTGCTGATAGGGACATGGTTGAGACTCTAATGACAGCGTTGGATCTCGCAGCCCTTTAATCTGGCCTAATGACAGGAAGTGACTAAGTGAGACCTTCACACTGGCTGTGTGTGTGTGAGCGAGAATGTATTTACCATGCTAATGAGTGCCTGCTGTGACCTCCTGTCAGCGTGAGAAGGCACCAAAGCATGATGTGGTCATCAATAAGGGACATAGCCAGTAATGGCTGCTTAATTACTGCAATTTACCCTTTTCTCCCAAAACCACCTCAGAGATGAGTGCAACATCTGCTGCTTACATCACAAATAGAGATGCATCTGGTGGCATTTTTTGGACGACCAGCACTAATATCAAGCCCTTATGCAGGGATTGTCTAGTAATAAGTTATAATGTTCTTTCGACTGCCACCTGTTCTTCAGTGAAGTGAACTTTTTATGAAATCAGAAAGCTAGAGTAAAAAGCAATTTGTGAATCTGGAATAAAGTCATTATGTAATTGTATTACACTCTTCATGGATTTGGAGGAGAGCTACAGTATATTAAAGGAGTTAAAGTCCTGCACTAGCGGCCATAAAGTTTGTTCTTAACAAGTTATAATAAGGTTATGAACATCAGTCGTGCAATATTCTTAATCTTCAGGTTGTCAGCTTTGCGTGTGATTTGTATTCTCATTTCTAAGTCATATCTGGCTGTACACTCCAGGCTGTTTTCCAGTGCTGTTTTGAGCACACCCTCGTCAACTTCCTGTCACCTTTTCCTCTCAGGGAATCCCCCGTCTCTTTCCATTATTGTCTCAAGCAAAGCGGTTAGATGAGCCATCGGATGCTCAAGGTTATCATTGGCGAACTCGAGAGCGGAATTTACCCTGCAGATGTTGTAATTGGATGCAGTATCTGTTTCACACTGCAGATGTGGTAGATGGTTTTTAAATGTAAACAGGAGCCAAAATACTGAAAGTTACAGTGTGTAGAATTGGTTTGTGTGCGGTCTCTGGTCACAATAGACAGGAGATTTGTGTGTATATGTTCTACGTCAGCTCAAATACTTTAAATGATACCACACTTCAGCTTTAGGCATGAAAGAAATTTGAGTGCAAGGTGACTGGCAGGAGCAACAGCTAATCAGGAGGAAAAAGATTTCAAGTGATAGAATTTTAGATTTTTGGTGTCGTGTGTGTGTGTGTGTGTGTGTGTGTGTGTGTGTGTGTGTGTGTGTGTGTGTGGGTTTTTATTATTTCTTTATGTCAGGCATTTATTTGTTCTCTGATTCGATGGTAAGCTTCTAAATAACAGATGAGATTCAGGTGGTTTAGAGAGAGAGAGAGAGAAATTCCAAAATCATACATCCAGCAGCTTTAATATTTCCTTTCATAATTTGAAATCATATTTTACAGATCCAGCTACGCCTCTGTCATGTGGCAGCAGTGTTGCCAGGTCTATGATTTTACTGCACAAATCAGACTACTTTTGAACTGCTGTGATTTTAGTTGTAAAAAAAAAATAATTTTTATTTCCGCCGAGCTCTCGGGGATGGGATTAATTATATCCACATATTAATAAAATAGACACTCGTGGCACGGGAGATGGTCCATCACTATACTTTCACCATCTATGTGTAGTGGCCTGTTAATTATACTTTATTCATAATAAAATATGAAAACAATCCAGAACTATTTTAGGATCTTTGGGGGAAGTACATGTTTTAATACTGCCTGAGGATTGGATATGTTCTATTGATTATTGGATAATTTTTGAAAGTCTGTTGAGCTCTTTTTCACCTGGCAACCCTGCAAGCTAGCCAGTTAGTTAGGATACTTGCTTGCTAACCAGTTTCATGAATTGGTTCCTTCTGGTTTAAGGCACTATAGAATGGTTTTAACTGTTATTGTTTAGCTAAAGCAAAAGTATTGCATTTCCATCAATATGTAATTGGATAGGTGTGAATGTATTCCATCTTTTCAGCCACACCTTCAGGAAGCTTGTGGAGATTGTGTGTAAAGCTATAGATTGACTGACTGAAATTCAGCACTGATTTCTTCAGATACACCACTGTCCTCGCGTCTCACTCATGGGTGTCACCTCGCCATCTTTAACATCAGGGACACGACCGCTGCTATTTATACAATAACGTGTTGATGAACTGACCTCCACCAACCAACATTAAATTTTCATGCTGTCTTTGTCAATGTCATCTAATTTAAGTCATCTACAGCTGTGAGTTTGGTGTTTGCTGAAGCGTAAATGACTAGTTTATCAAGATTAATGGGTTTACAGTGTTTTTAAATTACGTCAATAGACGACTCGTATTTTTGCATCCTGAGAATCCGATTTCTTTTGGCTGTATTCCTTAATTTGTATTTACTCATCTATTAGTATCCAAATGTGAAACTGGAAAAGCTCATTTTTTGAGCATTAAGTATTATTTTTAAAATTGTGTGCAAAACACAATTTCTTACAATTGAGTGCAAAAGTTTACAGCCCTGTGGTTTCTGAGTGAGAAAAACTACCTCTATTTTACAATTTATCAATAAATAAATACCAAGGTGTTAAAGATGTGAAAGTATCTACAGCAAGACAAACAAACAAAAAAAAAACGTTAGTATTGGGTATTAAAAATAAGTTCCTGAGTTATATCTTAATTTTTTCCTTTAATAGTTTTAAAATATGAATTATATATTATGTTAGGATTTTAATCATTCTCTGAAAGGGACATTTTGAACTGGTGTAATTTTAATGAATGTATTTTTGTTTTTTATTTGAGAGAATGCATTTATGCTGTGCACTAAATCTTTCTCGTTTTGTCCTGGGGTGTGCAAACTTTTGCTCTCAACTATGTACAACCAATGTGATGTTCAAGGTGTTTTCACATAAGAGTAACAAAGTAAAATTTAACAATACAAACTTTTTTTTTTTGTAAGCCTGAACCAAAAAGGTGGTTTTAGGATTGACAATATTTCGTACCAGCTGTTCTAATAATTGAGAATTCTTCAACTTCAATGCTGTAAAATCTGAACAGAATTAAAGAGAAAGTTTAGCTCGATGGGACATCCATTGTTCAGCAGTAGTATGTACTGTAAGAGTGTGTTTGCCAGCAGGTTTCCTGACACCCAGTGGGATGCGAGCAGATTGGTGGTGGGCCGAGTGTGAAGGAGCATGGTGAAACACCAACCCTTACAGGTCTATGAGAGACAGCTGTGCTTGTCCTGCTTGACTGGGATCTATGGGTGCCGCTGGAAACGCTACCAACGCTCCCATGATGACAGCTCCAAGGTAGGAAGCATCTTTATTGCTTTATACGCTCATGTATCATCAATCATTGTTTTATATGCAGATAAGCTTGTCTGATGTCCAGACAATAACCCGTGCTCATCTGATTTATATCGTACAAGAGAACACACCTGGAGAAGCTTTGATGGCCCAAATTACAAAGACTTCAAAAAATGTTGAATAAAATATGGTTAGGAAAATATTATTATGATGGTACCATTACACTGCCGCGTGTACCAGAGTGAATTTTTGGATCCTGAAAACAGTTTTCCTGAAGTGAGGAAATTCACCAGAGCACTTTCTTGGTTTCTCATCTGTGTGTGAGACGGTCGAGAGAAACCCAAGCTGAGGTTTCAGGTTCTCCCGAAGGGCGTGCTGTAGGTCATTCCTGGCTGTATACAACGCACACAGGAGCACCCTGGTTAGATTTTCCACCCTCTTTGCTCTGGCCTGGTAATATGAGTGCAGGTGCCAATACTAACGTTTAGTCAGCCAGAGATGGTTCTAGGGTTTTAAGAAGCCATCCATCATGTGCATTTGTTTAAAAAAAATTCTAGTCCCCTTCTTTACTGGAAATGTGGTAGATTAACGAAGACATAGTTGTTTGTGTTCTCTTAAAAAAGGGTTTAGTCTAGAGCCTTTAAGAATCCTGAAGAGTTGTTTTCACATATCGGTTTTATAACAATCTAGGGTGTTCTCCTCAGCACAGTTCTCACCTGCCTGAAGACACAGCAAACACACTCCGGTGTTGACCAGAACATCCTGCTCAGGAACATCTGAGTGAGGTGGTCTGAACTCAATTGAGCAAGTGAATCGACTTTGAGTCGACTCAGGAAGTGAATCAAACATTCCATGTGTTTGCACTGTGTTTTTTTTTTTTTTTTTGGATAAATTTAAATTGAGCTGTAGGGCTGCAGAAATAAGATGTGTTAGGATCAACTTACAAAAAGAAAAAACATGAATGATGGATGGATGTGATTCACAAAATGTTTTAAACTAGATTTTTTTTAATACAATGACTGAATCAGTTACTTAGCCATGGCTCCATGTTCTCCATATTCTGGTTAAATTTTTTAATTCTTTTTTTTTTTTTTATTTCCACTTGCCCTTGGGAAAAGTTTACTCATCTTTTTCCGTCTGATCAATGGATGAAAATGTTTAGCAAGGATATTTTCAGCTCAGCATGCCTCTCGGCCAACTTTTTTTGGTTAATTGAATTAAATTTAGTGAAAATCAAGACAGACTACAAAAGAATCAAGGGTATCAATTTTTGCACTGATTTGAACTAGTGTGAAAGTGTCCTAAAACATTCTCCCTGTCAAAGTGTGTTCCTGATAGTCAAAGTCCCTCCTGTGCTAGGACCTGGTCTTCTCAGGCAGTCTCCCATCCCAGTACTAATGCCTTAAGGCGCATTGGGCGGTGCCCATTTATGTTTCTACAGTATAACCCTCAGCCCCTCACCTATTACATACATATCTAGGGTTACAGTGGGAGGCTGGTCCTTTGGTAACCTACTCATGGCAGTAGGTACCATTTTTTATGATGGTCTTTGGCATGACCCGACCCAAGAGTTGGACACACTAACCACCAGGCCAGTTCGCGATGTCCCTGATTAGTCCCCTGATACTGTACTCATCCCTGTTAAAACTGCAGGGTTTTGTGATGTGAAAACTTTTCACTTGAATTGTGTTGGTTCCTTTATCACATTAAAAGTAGAAATAAAATTTCTTGCATCAAAAAAACCTGCCATTTTAACAAGATGTGTAAGTCAGTATATCCATTATCCATTCTATCCAAAGAGCACTTCAGCACGGTGAAGACTTTCTAAATCCCGCACAAAGACGCTCTGAAGAACATTAAAGATGAAGATTGTTGAAAAGACGAGCCCGTCTTCAGGTAACTGTTTACTGTTGCATGGATGTCGCAACCGATGTGGAATCAGTGCTAATTACTTCTTTTAATATTCATGACATCTGGCTGGAAAGCAAGTGCCTCATCACCATAATCAGTCTGGCTTTATCTCCTAGAGAAGCTTAAATGGCTTTGACTAAAGCCACTTGCGATGCATTTACATTTTTATTCACTATTTTATCTAAAGTGACTTGCAAGTGAGAGCATTTGTAATCCAAGGATGTGGCTGAGGTTTAAGGGTGTAATGACTGCTCCTGGGATTTAAACTCTGGACATTCCGGTCACTGGTATAAACGTTAACAGCCGAGCTACCGTTGCGTGAAGAATAGAACACTCAAGAAAATATCGTGTTTGAACCTGTTTAATTTATAGCCGTCCACATCTGTGAGTTTTCTCACAGAACAGGCGTGAAAATATTGTATGTTATAAACCCCACCTTAAAAAAAAAAACCTGTGAGGTAATGATGACATTTTCACTGTTTTATTTATTTATTTTTAAAATCCCTGATCCCTGCTTCTGTGGCCATCTCAACACAAAAGCTCATGCAGGTGAATGCAAATGAGACTGTTTATAGAATGTGTTCAGTGGGCAAAACACAGAACTGCTGATCACAGGGGAAAAGCGAGCAGACACAGCGCCGTTACACAGGAACGATGGCGCACACAAACATCCATGTGCAGCTGTGTCTGCTCCGTGTCAGGCTGATAGCAGCTGTCTACTGAATATCAGTATTTACACCATCGTGCACAATCAGTCCTGATTGGTCAGTAGCCTCGATGTTGATTCAGCAGTAGTGCAGCTGCAACTCACAGGTTTATATTAATGCTCTGGTTTGAATGTGTTATCCTTTCTATAATTTCTATAGCAACAACTTGCACAGGGACATATATGAATGACACATGATGCAAACAGATTTTTAAAAGAGTTTCTCTTTTCAGAAGGATTCTCCACTGTCAGCGTTTTCTAACAATCTGAGGCAAAGCTGCAACTTTTCCTGAAAATCTTCCGGACTTTGCATTTTCTTGTTTCTCTGTAACATGACGAGCTGCACGGTTTTGTTTTGCTTTTTAAACAACTTTCAAAAGAGCATCTGTTGAAGGAGTGATTGTTTATGGAGTAGCTGCTATAGCATAAGTGAGAACAGGATCTAGCTTGTTGGATGTGCTACAACATTTAAATGTAAGTTTAAAATGGATTTAAAAAAAATGACGTCTGCTGAATAAAAAAAAAAATTTTCATCCTTAGCGAAGTACGGCTGTATAAGAGGAATAACATACAACATGATGTGCTGTGGTGGTAGCATCATTGATTATTTTCCTATAACAGCATGCCACCTGACAATGTTTTATTCTTTACTTATGAGGTTGGAACATTCATGCTAAACAAACTCTGTATCTGTGAATTCCAACACAACCCTTTTTTTTTTTTAAATCTATTTTTAGAGCTAGTGTACCATGTATCAAATTACTTGATTTTCTGCAGACTGAAAGGCAAAAAAATCACAAAAACTGTTAGTTTTGTTTTTTTTTTAAACAACCTGATTGTGAAAGAATGAGAGAATTCTTGTGCTTGATTTGAATCATTAGTGCAAAAGTTTACATGCCCTTGGTAACACAACTAGTCAAATCATGTCTATATATCTCTATATATGTCTATATATCTCTATATATGTCTATATTTATTTATTTATTTATTTTTTCAATGATTCTTTGCGAATGTGATATAAAGAAAATATAATGGGTGGGTTTGTTTGTTTGGGTTTTTTTTGCATGTGCTGCTGCTTGGTCATTATTGGTGATCCTTATTGTCCTGATTAAAGCAAGTGCACATGAGGTTCTAAAAAAGTTGATTGGATTGCCAGATTAGCCTAAGCAAGCTTTGTGCAACAAATGATTCAGGCACTGAGGTCTGGGATGTGTCGTAGTCTTAACACCCCGTAACGTTCCACACAAAAGCGCGTAACGTTGTAAACGTCGTGCTGCGCCTCCACTAAAGCGAGTTTGTTTTGCGTTGTTAGGGCAATGACCTTATTTAAACTTTCCTCATGGCCTTTTTATGGTTTGGGAGATTTGTCCTCCAGTTTATGAGCCGTCTGGAACTCGTCCTGAGTCGCTTGTCCAGACGTGGATTAGCAGAGTGTCTGCCTTTATTCAGTTCATTTCTCTGTGATACCCAAGTGAATTATCAGTGATCCCCTTTCATATGTCTATTTATAAGAGCACTGATTGTTCATCAGACTTCATGCTCCTCTTGTGTTTTGTGGCTTGTCTAAAAGTTTTAAACATTGAGTTATCAGATTGTTGTATTATTATTATTATTATTATTATTATTATTATTATTATTATTAAAAATAACAGAAAACTGGATAGAGGATGAGCCAATCAGTCTTCACACTGTACACGTGGTCCTCATGCTGAAAATTCCATGTGTACTATGTGCAACTAATTTTAATATAAATGCATTGTTTTGACTTTCGTTGTAGGATTTTTGGTTGTGCAAGTTGTACTTGATCATTGCTATTTCACTTAGTTTAAACTTTTTGCTTTGGCGGAAGACAAACGCAAACAACAAGTGCTTCCTGGAGTGTTATTTACATTACATTACATTTCAGGCATTTAGCAGGCGTTCTTATCAAGAGTGACAGACAACATACCCAGAGCAGCCTGGGGAGCAGTTGGGGGTAAGGTGCCTTGCTTAAGGACATTTCAGCCATTCTTTCTGGTCCAGAGAATGGAACCGGCAACCTTTTGGTCCCAAAGCTGCTTCTCTAACCATTAGGCCATAGCTTCCCCATTTAGAACAAAGAAAAAGTGCCAAGCATTTTTGTTTTCCTCTCAGAGGATAGAACAGAATTTTTAGCAACGTATTAAGATATTCCCACCTTCACATATAAAACTAATCCAATCTGAATAGGGCTTTAGTTTTCTAATGCTAAAATGTTATGAAGCTTACTTGTTTAAATCTCACAGTAAACTGGATATAAACCATATAGTTCATTAGTGCTGGTCATCTCATCTCATCTCATTATCTCTAGCCGCTTTATCCTGTTCTACAGGGTCGCAGGCGAGCTGGAGCCCATCCCAGCTGACTATGGGCAAAAGGTGGGGTACACTCTGGACAAGTCATCACAGGGCTGACACATAGACACAGACGACCATTCACACTCACAGTCAATTTAGAGTCACCAGTTAACCTAACCTGCATGTCTTTGGACTGTGGGGGAAACCTGAGCACCTGGAAGAAACCCACGCGGACACGGGGAGAACATGTAAACTCTGCACAGAAAGGCCCTCGTTGGCCACGGGGCTCAAACCTGGACCTTCTTGCTGTGAGGCAACAGCGCTAACTACTACACCACCGTGCTGCCCGAGTGGTGAATATATTAAAAATATTTTTTACACAAGAAGATAAACTTCATATTTTATTCCACTGTCTAATATTCTTTATATTATATGGACACATCCATAAAAACGTTTATCAAAAGAATTTTAATTTTGAACTGGTTCACCATTTTGACAACGCACATTTAATCAGCAGGAAAACATTGAGATTAATGTCATCAGAGTGATCTATTGGAAAATATGTCAGGTCTGTGATGTATTTCATCTGAAAAATGCTAGTTTTTCAACATGAGAAGATAAACTTTAAATCTTCAAGCCAACATGTGATGTTCTTTTTATTACATAGACACATTCACAAACAAAAAAGTGCCCAAATTTATCAAAACAATTCATGGATTTTTTTCACAAGTGACATATAGAGATTTGTGTCATGGTTTTCATTCTCCATATCTTAGGCATATGTAAAAAAAGTCTTAGATGGATAGATATACCTTTATTGTCATTTTAATGCACAAGTACAGTACACCAAAATTGGTTGATTATCCTTAGCTGGTGCACATAACATAAAAGATAAATAAGCAACCAATTTTATGAAACATTTTTTTTTAAATCAAAAGATATTGCAAATTCAATTCCGCACATTCAAGAGATATTGCACATTTCTGGTGGTCATGCTATTTGTGTGTCCATGTTCAGTGATGTTATGGCTCTGGAATAAAAAAAACCCTGTTTTTCAATCTGTTAGTCCTTGTTTTTATTACCCGGAAATGCCTTCCAGAAGGCAACTGTTATGTTTTCATGTCTTGGACTCTGGCCACCCACTGGACAGTTTTATTACTGCAGGTGTGCTTGCTGTTTTTGTTTTGGTCTCTGCCACCCACTGGACAGTTGTAGTACTGCGGGTGTGTTGTCATTCTGCTCAGCTGTTTCCTGTTCACTTCCTGGTTCCTGTT
>JANZLB010000018.1:3756115-3769229 GCA_026167865.1 Notarius quadriscutis
GAAAATATCAGGTTTATTTCAGAAGTTTATTCATTTACTGAATACATAATATCTTTCTTTTACATATTATTTACATTATATATATATATTTATACATACACCGTGCTTTTGCTCTTTCTGATTTACATTCACAGTTGACTGTTGAAAGGAGTGATTTATGTGAATGATTTAACACGACACACAGATTCCACATGAATAATCTAATTTCTATGTATCATGGCACAATTGAGTGACCGCTCTACAAGAAATGACGGTTTCAGATGCACACTGGAAACAAATAAAGAAAGGTCCTGACATTAACAGAGTTTGATCACTGGCTCATTTGAACGAGGGTTGTGTTGTTTGTGAGATGTAAGTCAGATTCTCCACGTGCAGGAACACACTGTGGTTAAACCTCCGACGGTGATGGGGACAGAGACGCAGAAAGGTGGCTCTCTGTGTCCTCTTTGCTGTTGTCTGAGCAATCTGAGGCAATGTAGCAGCCCGAGTCTCTGGGGCAGTCATTGGGCTCAGCCATCGCCATCACACTTGGAGATTTGGGCACTTCCTCACCTTCCCCTTCTCTCTGACTGTTAACTAAAAGAGAAAAATTGCAAGGGTTTGTGACTTCCATTCAAAGTACTAAAGGCACCTTGTCACTGGGGTGGTACCAACAAGTGGACACCTTTTGTACCCTTTAATAAAAATGTATATTTTATATAGAGGTGTGGGTAGGCCTATAGTCTAAGTTCAATTATGTGCCTTTTTTTTTTTTAAGGTAAGCTATATCTACATTTCCAGGTGATATTACATATTAAAGGTACAAAAGATAAAGGTACAGTTTAGTACCCTTTTTTCCTGAAAGCATTAATTTCAGTAGATGACAGACTTTTTGAAACCACACAGCATGTTTTGGAAAAAAAAAAGAAGAAAAAAGCTTGTTCTGCAACATGTTTAGGGTTGGGCTGGTTCAAACACTAAACCACAGAAAACTCACCACTGCACTCATTTCCTGTCAGTAGCTGAGCTCTTGCATCATGACCTGCTTGTTCTCATTAACTTCGCACTGTTTTTGTTCATTTCTCTAGAACCCAAGTTTAAAACACAGTCCTGTGCAAAGGTCTCAGCCCTATTTTTTTTTTCAAGTCCAAGGTGTCATAGATTTTTTATTTTATGATCTTGATATAATTGAGTCAGTACAAAAAAACGTTTTACACTTATAAACATTAGTTTTACAGCATAAAATTAAAATGTTACTGAAATACATCTGTCAGTAAAGAAAGCAGAAGACTGGGTAAGAGACCATTTTTCAAACCAATGACTGTAAAAAAAAAAAAGGCCATGTAACATCTGTTAAACAAAAAACAACAAAAAAGTAACCACAAGCCTAGCACCCCTGCTAGCTGACTGCAGTATAATTTTTTAGCACCGTCCATCCCAATGTGTTTCAATGACAAAACAGGTTATTTTCCATGTCACTTTTTTCTCAAAACCGTCATTCCATCGACAGTGTCTAATTTGAACAGATAATTTTCCCTTTGTTGATATCTGCACTTTTTAGTTAATTTTTAAAACATTATTCTACTATATCATAACGTACAGTTGGGAATGAAGTGATTGACAGCATTGGTGACGTGCTAAACCTTGGTATTAGGAGAAGGGGGTGGGCCTACCAAATCAGTAGGTGCACCTTGCTTCGCAGTCTACTGCGCAGACTCTGGCTCCAAATTTTGACAACATGGCGCATGAATTTTGGTTTCATTTCTATAGAATGAAAACGGATTGGAACCACACCATGGTTACAGCCATTGTTTTTAACAGCCGCTGTTTCACACACACACAGAAAAAAACATAATGAAGGCTGCTGGATTTTGTGTGCAAAAATAAGAAGCAAGTGTGACAGTCGTAGTCTCCAGAAGAACTGTGGCTGGTTCTGCAAGATACTCAGTAAAAACTTACCAGCTAATTATGTCCGCCATGGTGGTTGTTTTCAGTGTACTTTGTTTGTCTGTTTGTTTGTCTGTCTGTAAGCAGGATTGCGCAAAACTTATTGACCCAATTTCCATTAAACTTGGTGGAAGGGTGTAGCATGGGCTAAGGAAGATCCCATGAAATTTTGGAGCAGACCTGAGTCATGGAGCAGATACATGAATTTAGCTTCTCTTTCACTAACTTTGCGAGATACTGTATTTGATCTTGGCACAAGTCTGTGCTCAACAATACCATACATCTTAAAATCCAGTAGAGAGCAATAATGTTCAATAGTGACAAAACATAGCCAATGTAGAAATATACGTTATTGTAGAATTTACTTTATTTCATGACACAGACAACCATTTACACTCACATTCACACCTACGGTCAATTTAGAGTCACCAGTGATGACCTGGCGACTTGTCCAGGGTGTACCCCGTCTTTCGCCCGTGGTCAGCTGGGATAGGCTCCAGCTTGCCTGCGACCCTGTGGAACAGGATAAAGCGGCTACAGATAATGAGATGAGATGCTGTAAGTTTTAATAAGCATCTTACAGAACCAGCCACAGTTCTTCTGGAGACTTTGACTGTCGCACTTGAGTCTTATTTTTGCACCAAAACCCAGTAGTCTTCATTATTATTGTAAAATTTTGTACTAAAGAAATAGTGTGCCTAAGACTTTTACACAGTACTGTATATATACGGAGGATGATTCCTGGTTAAAATCCTAACTTTAAACCTCATAATAGCTCCATTTAATCAGTTGAACTTATTGTGCTTAATTAGCTTGCGAACCCATGGGTTTAACTCTGCATGTGTCCCTCAGAGAGTGTTTTTCTTCACACTGATAAAGGTGCTGGATATTTATATTTATTCACAGCAGTAGCTGTTTTCTTGGGTGACTAACATATGAAGAGGACTCTAATCTGAGCACAGACTTACAACTGTATAAATAATTTCTTTATTTAGAAAGTAAAACAGGTGCACAGGATGTAAAGCAAACTTGTCAGCTATTGTACTGTGGTAGGTGACAAAGTTGTTGTTTAGTAATTCTACTGTAGGCTACTGAAGCTAACTTAAGGCTAATTATTTTGTAGCTAACTGAAGGGTAATTATTTGTTTTATGCCAACTGAAGGGTAGTTATTGTGTTTCAGGTTAAATTAAGTGCATATTGTGTTTTATGCTAACTGAAGTATAATTATTTTTGTTTTATGCTAACTGAAGGTTAATAAATTTGTTGTAGGTTAACTGAAGTATAATTATTTTGTTTTATGCTAACTGAAGGGTAGTTATTTTGTTGTAGGCTAACTGCAGGGTAATTTTGTTTTATGCTAACTGAAGTATAATTATTTTGTTTTATGCTAACTGAAGGGTAATTATTTTGTTGTAGGCTAACTGCAGGGTAATTATTTGTTTTATGCAAACTGAAGTGTAGTTATTGTGTTGTAGGCTAACTGAAGGGTAATTATTTTGTTTTATGCTAACTTAAGTGCAGTTATTTTGTTGTAGGCTAACTGAAGGGTAATTATTTGTTTTATGCTAACTGAAGTATAATTATTTTGTTGTAGGCTAACTATTTTGTTTTATGCTAACTGATGTGTAGTTATGTTGGTGTAGGCTAACTGAAGGGTAATTATTTGTTTTATACTAAGTATAATTATTTGTTTTATACAAGTATAATTATTTTGTTGTAGCCTCCCTAAGGGGAATGATTTGTTTTATGCTAACTGAAGTGTAGCTATTGTGTTTCAGGTTAAATTAGGTGTACTTTTTGTGTTTTATGCTGACTGAAGTGGAATTACTGTCCTGTGGTAGGCTAAGACGAATGGCTGTTGTGTGCTGTACTAGACAAACTGAAAGATAAATTTTGTAGTGAAAGAGGCTCAGAGTTGTTTAGTTGTTGTGTAGTATAGTAGGCTAACTGAAGTGTAGCTAATGTGAACTAGTGGACTCATTTATCGTTGCAAACTCCTGTTATGTAGCTAACTGTATAAGTAACTGTACAAATGTAGGTATTGTGTATTAGTCTTTCCATCTTAGCTTATCCATCATGATCGCGAAGAAGCTGGAGGCAATCCCAGAGGGTTTTGTGCGAGACGCGGGGTTCACCCTGGGCAGGTCACCAATCCACCACAGGGCTAACACAACCATTCACACTCATTTGTATTAGCCTAACTACAGTGTAATTATGGTGTGCTAGTTTATGCGAACCGAGGTGTAGTTTTTGTGTCTTGTGGTAGGCTAACAAGAATAGTTAGGTGAACAAGTTGTGTACTCCTCCAGTAGACAAAAATAGGTGAAAATAGGTGTATGGTTACTGTGTAATGCTATGTAGGCAATCTGAAGTGTAACTGTTGTTAACTTGTGGACTCATTTAGCCTTCTGTTAGCGATAGCCTTTTAACTGATTGAGAAGAGAAAAGGTGTTTCTGATTTGGTTAGCGTTTTAGCTAGCTCATCTGTAGACGAGTGACTGTAGGTCACAACATAAAGTGCTGGAGTCAAAAACTATTCTGGCAATCTCTGTGAAATTTTCAACAAAGGCCAATTTTTGTAGCTTTGTTGTTTTTGTTGTTACGCTAGACTTTCAGTGTTTACCGTTTGATGAGCTAACTGTATGCATGTGCCACTCACACTCCGCGTCGTGTAAACACTCGGTGGCCGCCAGCAGTTTGTGTCTGTGCTCAGGATCAGTCACATTCAGCTCAATCAGATGCTGCTCTTTCAGATCTTTCAGATCTTCTACCGTCTGATAACCGTTGAGCAACAGGGAGGACGTGAACTCCTGCAGGGAATAGATGGACAAAAGGATTTCACAGTTTTTAGATCACATCAAACACCTTTTATATCTTTTGACAGCCGTTATCACACGGTTTCATCTGAAGCTGAAACCCCAGTCAAACGTAACTTCCCTTATTAGTGATGTTTTTCTCATTTATCTCAATTATCTGTGATAAACTGGGTGAAAGCTCAGACCTGTTTATCAAAATGCAAATTTAGATTAAGGTTTAGATTGGTATCATTTGGTGAACCTGAAAATGTTTCCGATTGGCTGTTGGTTTTAAAACTACAGATGAACTGATTTTGGTTTTGGTCCTTTTTCATATGGAAACCTTGTTTTTCACCAAAAAACAGTCAAGTGGAAAGTTTGCATATGTTTTTTTTTTTACTAAATGTAGATTAAAGTAGATAAAATTTGTTTTTGCAACAAGACATGTAGTTTGTTCAGTTTCACAGATGCTAGAACAGAAATGGTCAAAAGCATATGTTCAAAACTAAAATATTTCAGTTTACATTTTTGTTCCTAAATATGATCTAGACATTCTCTAATACCTAGCATGTCCTTTTTCCCCTTCATCACAACAACTTCTTTCATAGTCCATTCTTCTTAACAACTTCTCACGTGTCACACGCTGCCTTTCTTTCTTTTTAAACATTTTATTCTGCTGATATTTTACATGAAACAGTACAGTTTGTTACCATGGGGGATGCAAACATTTGCACTCAACTATGCTTTTGTGTTCGTTTTAACATTGAGAAATACCCAGTGATTCAAAAAATGACTGATCATTCAAAAGTTTCCAAGTAATTGTGTAACAAATGAAGTGTAAAATTCTCCAGGTTATCATGAGATCATATTTAGTTTAATGTTGAGTAACATTTTGCTTACGACTCATTGGTATGTTAGGACGTTAGTGAGTAGGTAATGATAACGTAGACTGATAAACTTATTAGATGTAAAAAAGAAAAAAAAAGTGTTATGTCCACTGACAGAAGCAACTTTCTGTACAATGTCATGAAGTTGGACAAATAAAAGTAGTGGAAAAAGATTTCAGTGGATGGTTCAATGCGTGTGTAAATAATGGCACCCTCAAACTCTAGCTGAATTGGAAGAGTACATTAGCAGGCTAAAACTAACAGGAACTGGGATTAGAGTTATAACCTTCCAAATGAAGCAAGGGTGAGTCTTCACGCCCAAGCATTTCCCTTGCTTAGATACTGTACATTTGCATCTAAGAACTGCTGCTATAATCATAAAGACTCCTGTCACTCATCTCAGGATTCTTATTCATATTCTGAACATGCGTCCTTTCAACACATTTTGCACTGTTTGTCTTTACTCTCCTACACCTGTGTACTGTAATGAAATCTAACCCCACTATCTAGTGTAAAGAGGTCCAGTTCCCTTTAGAGTCCCCATTTGAGTCTGGTTCTTCTCAAGGGTTCTTCCTCTTTTCGTCTTTCACTAAAGCTGCTTTATGGTTGCTGTGATTAATGACCTGTTACTAATTTTCTGTCTCATGAGCGTAGTTTCTAATGCAGTGTTTATGTACTCTCCCAGTTTCCTTGGATCAAACACTAGCAATTGGAATACGGTCAAAGAAATAAAGCAGCACCTCCAGGTTCAGTCTCTCGAGGAACTCCTGGAGGGTTTTGGGTCGAGGTCTTTTGCTTCTCCTGTGGTTTCCCGTCCTGTACACTGGAGCAGGCTCATCGGCCAGGACGTCCACATAGATGAACTTAAAGTTGCCCAGTTTGCCGTTCAGCATGCCTGTCCATATGCCCATGGGTGGCTTACTGATGATGTCGATCATGTCTCCGACCTGAGGTAACAGAATATTTAGAAGCTTTAAAGACTCTGATATGATGCTGAGATATCATGATCGGTTAACTTATGTTCTGAGAGATCCCAATCCAATAGAAAGGTCTATAGTATTTCCATCAGTGTTACTTACATCATGTATATGATATAGGAGGATACAGGAGATATTTTTAAAATAAATGTTAGAACTGTATTGCTATAATCACTAATTAGGTGGTCTGGGTGACTGGGATATCCATTTCAGGGTCATTACAGTGAATTAGAGTTATTAGAATAAATGAATGTGCTGCCTACCTTGAGTTTTAGAGACTCGGTATCATATGGGCTCGGGAGGAAATCAGTGTGAACTTTTGCTTTGCCACAGAACTGGATGTTGTCGGGGACTTCCTCCTCCAGCCTCAGACTGTCTCTATTACACGAGCTCTCAGAGCCACTGATGATGCCACCTAACAACCAGCAAAATGGCACAATAAATAAACGAGGAGATGCTTCTGGAGGCAGAATCGAATCCAAGTATAAAGCTGAGCAATTGAGACTTAAGGCCTTTAACTTCCTAACACTGAGCTACAACTGGCCCATCGGTGATCTTGTAGAGAGTTATTTCCTGGCTTTTTAAGCAGAATAGTATTTTATGCCTCAAATACAACTGGGTGCAAAAGTTTTCCCTCCCCTCACCGTATAGTTTAAATAGACACAAAGGGGAAAATGTCATATTGTACTAATTCTCTAGAAAAAAGCCACGCATTTGATAAATGTGAGCGTATTCTACAGAAAGGCAGTTAGTGTAGAATTTCTAGAACAGTGATACCATGAAGATCATCACAACTGAGAGAATCTAAAAGCTGTTCAGAGGATATGAAAGAGGGTGGAGGTGCTTATAAAGATCAAATATGGACACTCAAGCTATTAGGAATTATTTATAACATACTGTATTCGGAAACGAAAATGCAAACACATACTTAAGCGTACTTCTTTTTTATTATTAGTGATGTCATTGCTTATTTAACCAATTTTGTGACATGGAGGAACATCTATGAAGCCAGTCAAATTCAATGCATTTATCTGCTTCATTTTATCCTAAGGGTTCACAAACTTTTGCACTTTTTGTATCAGGAGTTCATCCGTTCGCAGTATTTGTCACAAGCTTTTATAGTCTATTACCAGTTCTTAGAACAGTTAAAAGCTTTGAAAGATTTTCTTATATCAGTATTCAGGTGTACTGTTATTTTTAAGTGTGATAAATATGGCAAACAAATCCCACATTATTAAAAAATGGAGGACTTGAGAAGGCAAATGAGGCGGATATCTGTGTACGAAGCTTACTACTGGAGGAGCTTTGTCCACTGTGGAGACTGAAGAGACTCTCCACTGAGTTACTGGACTTTGTGCAATCTTTGGTTGGCGTTTCACTCGCATTCGCCACTCCTTCAGCTTCCTGGTCTCCATCTACACCTTCCCCCTGTGCAAAACACACCACAAACTTACCAAGCTGTTTGCTATTACAAATAACAAACTATTTTTTTGGTGCATTTATTCTACATAGTACTGGAGATACCAATTCCACACGTCCAATCTACTCAGGAATGGGGTGTTCTTACAGGTCTATAATCCACAAACACTGCCTTGCTGTGTATAAATCAGATTTTGGAAGTGTGTGTTATCCACATTTGCACCTCAGCGCTGCTGTATTCTCAAATCTGATTGGTTAGAATGTGTTGACTGATTTTTCAGTGACAGTCGTGCAGCTTCAAATTGCAGGTTTATATCAGTGCACTTGTTCTAATACACTGTTACGATGTTTTCAATGGTAGCAGATATTTGTGAGGAGACTCTTATCTAGAATTTTTGGAAGTGTAAGAGCTTTGTAGCAGTCAGATAAAGATGTAGCTTATTACGGGAAAGTCTTCAGGATAAGTTACACGACGTTCAATACAACTATAAATTGATAAAAGTGTTTTTTGAATAAATAACATTTGTAAATTATGGCTAATTGCTTTGGTATAAGGGGAATAAACACTTTTGGACATGTTGTAGTCAGAAAATAATCAACTTGAGGGTGGAAACTTTGGCATACCACCCTGTTGTTGATTATTTTCCTATAACAGCACACCCCTAAGTGTTTTATTCCTTGCTCCTGAGTTGCTGGTTCTTGTAAATAGTTGTAATGCCGGTCTATTTAAGAAGAACACACTTTTTTATTTCAACATTACCATTAAAAAAAAATAATAATAAAAAGTCCTCGGTGCACGTCTTGATAGGTCACATTTACACCTGTTTTGTCACATCAGTGGTTAGAAAGTTGAGATGCTTTCCAGTGATAGGTTGACACGAAACATGCCAAAAAAGCAGACACGGCAGAAAAAAAAACAAACCACGCATTTGCTTTCATCTTCAGCACTCACTGTTTCCTCTGACAGAGCTCTGGCGTATTTCTTCCCCATCTTCTTGCGCATGGTCATTGAGATGGATTTCATCTTCTTCCCTAACCCCCCTCTGATATGATCGGCCTCGGGTGATTCGCCATCAGCACCCTGTCCCTGTGAGTTTAAAAAAGTGTGAAATTGGAAAAGGCCACCCGTCAGAATAAACTACAGTACTGTACAACATGACATGTTTCATAATCTGTATGATTATTACTTCTTTACATCTTAATTTCTATAAGCAGCAATGCAGATTGAAACATTTACCAAGGTTCTTTCCTGTTCCTCCGGCTTGGACTGATTTTTGAATGTGTCGAACCTGCCAAAGCTGTAAGAACGCTGATAAAGACAGAGGTGAAATGTGAAACGATTGCAGGACTAGGGTCAAATTATCAATTTGGGTGAAATAAAATTGTCACTTTTTTTGAACTAATATCAAAAGCAGGCACACATTTCAGTCAAAATTGAGTTATGACTAAAAATAATCTTTTGTCTTATTTAAAAATAAATCAATTTTGGAGGAAAACACTGCAAAAAAAAGGATAAAATATACTTTTAGACAGTGGTCTTTTTTACTTTGTTTTGAAGGAGACCTTTAAAAAAAGAAAGAAAAACACGAAAAAAGAAACTTGTCTTTTTCCAGACCTGCTCTTCAAAAAAAAAAAGACACTTTTGGACATTTGTTGTATTTTTCTTTCTTTCTTTCTTTCTTTCTTTCTTTCTTTCTTTCTTTCTTTCTTTCTTTCAAACCTATCCTATTTTTGGTGAAAAAAAGAACATTTGGACATTTACCATCGTTTTCAAACCTGTTCTGTTTTGGACAAAATAAATTCCGTTTTTTATTACCTTCAATGCTCAGTACTCAGTTTCACTGTTCTCATTATTTGTTATTTATCTTGTCGGCCATAAAAAGTCATTTAAAATAATTTTATAATCATTACTCATTTTCTTGCAAAGTAGTTCAGGTAAGATTCGAAACAGTATTGAGACTTAAAAATTCCTTTTGCACAATTCCATTTGCTGTGATAATGTTACAATGTGCACTGTTGATTAGCGCTGACAGAATATTATTTATTATATAGTTAATCTTCCTTTTTACCTTTGGCTTATTCCTTGGTTTCTCTGAGGCATTTGAAGCTCTCCTCTGAAGCATGACTCTTAAAACGCGTTATTTATCTTCAGGAACAAATTTTCCTATGCATGACCAAACACACTACACGCACTCACACTTGTCAGGCACCCTCTGTACACACACACACAGAGCTGAGCCCACACTTCCTCATCTGTACACAGGATGTGTCGCTCGTATACCTGGTCAAAGAGCTCGCAGTAGAGAGTGTAAGAGTGTGAGAGATGATTACTGTGTAAATGTACTGCAAGTGTGTTTCAGGAACCGGTTTCACACAGGTCATGCACAGGAAGGTGGTTGACCAAGAATGCATGTCTGTTATGTTGCGTCATTTTAACTGATCGCATCAAAGTCATGTCTTGCCCATATTTAAAGTACATGAATTACATTATCAAAATTGATTAGATTATCAGTAGTAGCAAATTAATTGATCTTGCTCTTTCTTGCTTCTGACAAACAGGTTCATATGTGAATATCTCTGACATGTTTGCACAGACAGCAGTATTAAAGTGCGCCTGTTAGCAAATTAAATCTGATTTAGCATCATGGAAATGAGATCTTGTTCACTTGTCATCACTTTCTCGTTTTTGAGAACTAATTAGGAACCATTTCATCTGATCACCTTCGTGAAATGTATGTATAAGACATATTAGCTTGACTAGGTTACACTATCAAGGCCACCATAATAATAATAATAATAATAATAATAATAATAATCATAACTCACCATAGTGTTAGTCATGTCCAGGTCAGTGAATGAACGGATGACTCTCAGGGGTGGATACTCCATCCAAAGGAGGTCCAAATCATGGATCAGCTCCTCGTACCGGTGTCGATCGGTTCCTCGGGGCAGAGTGAAGTTAATGTTATACAGCCATGGATCAGCTGTAGATCTGTGGCAGGTGTGGTAGGAAGATTCCCAGAATGAACAGGCATCCATGGAGCTCCAGTGGTGGTGGAAATGTCCAGGGCTCCGCAAGCCTTCCATTTCTGTTATGTCCTTCTCATTTCCTGTCTCACACTGCAGGTTAGACTCTTTCCTGTGCTTCTTCTCAGACTTTTTAGAGAGTCCTATGCAGGTTATGACTGTGACATCTTCTTTAAACACCATCATAACCAGATGGAAGTGCTTATATTAGATTTTTTTTTCAAACATATGCTCTGATTTCATACCATGTTGTATATTTTTTGACACTTGACACATTAACAGGCCTTACCATTGGTGTCTGGAGGATTTCTGCTCTCCTTGACACTGCTCTTCACCAGTTTGTGGATCTTCTGGAGAGTCCCATGTGCCTTGTCTTCACCACCCTGCAGGCAAAAAGGAAGGTCAGTACTGCAGTAATGTCATTGAGTATTTAACTCGGTAGTTTCTGTGGCCATGGAAGGCTTGTCCAATTCTTGATTGCTTCTTTAGTAGATTGGTGAGTTACAGGAATCCTATTACTTGATAATCTGCTGTACCTGAAAGAAACGTTTGGAAATTTAGAGTATTTATGGCATTTCAGAAGAGTAAGAGGTTCTTAGCTGTCCTTCAAATGAAGGGAACTGGTATAAAACAACAAGGATTATTAAGTAAAGAGAGCATTGGTTTTGTCTGGTCAAATTAAATGGAGGAATCAAGGATGAGGTGAAGATGTTGTAGTTGTCAATGTATTGATTTGGAGCTAGATCCCTTTCGTGGCTTTATTTCAAAAGAGTGCTAAGTGACAAACTAGCAACGACAGCTAATCACTAATCACAATTGGTCCCCAAAACTAATCACCGATCGCCATTGGACCCCACAACAAATCACTAATCACCATTGGTCCCCAAAACCAATCAGTGATCACCACTGGAACCCACAACTAATCACTAATCACCATTGTTTGTCACAGTTGCACACTTCATTCTTCGACATAAATTCACTTCTTGGTGATATTTACAGTGATGCAAGCCATTTGTCTTTTTTCTTGATAGAACCTACAGTATTTTGTAAATACATAAATAGTTTGTGATGCTATGCCAAATCTTATTTTTCTTTCCATAATAAAATGGTTTAAAGAAAAACCTGTCTTCATTATGTCGCATATTTAAGATGCAAATGAACAGGATGGTTCAGCAAATATGCAAATTAGTCTTCAATAACGTCAGCAAGTGAATTCTAGTGACTTTTTTGAGCAACATTAGCTCCTTTCCCCTGAAAAGATTTGGCAATGCTTGTGATGTAGTAGTTTGCTGTGCCCTCATCAGAGGAAGACGAAAAAGAATGTCTCCAACTAATGGGAAATGACTGGCTACTATGTGGTTTGAGGCATATATGTCTGATTTTGAATTTGAATCAGAGCTTGTTTAAAATGGAACACATGAGCCAACTTGTCTCCGATTAAGATTTAAGCTTGAATGGGCAAGTTACTCGACAAAAAGTCCCTAATCACTGACGCCAACTGACAGGAAATACACAACGTGTTATGCTATTATATTGGCTGTGAGTTTAGAGCTACTGCCTTAATTGCTGGAGATGGAGATGGGTAGCCAGTTTGAATGCTTTGTGTTTGTTTTTTATTTTTCTCTGCGCTTTAAAGAACCAGTCAAAAATCTTGGCACCCAAATCCCAATTGAGAGGCTTTCATTATCCCTGTATATTTGTAGCAAACTGCAAATGCAGACTGATTGGCCCCTTGTAACACATAAAAACCTATTTTTAATAGACATCAGTGGGCATGTTAGAGTGGCTTGTGGGCTGCTTTCCAGCTCCTGGCTTCATGACCATGCTTGGCACGTGTTGGAAAGATTAAACAGGCCATTCATGACAATCTGTTCTGCGGTACAAATAATAAGCAGTTGTGCTAAGTGATTGTTCGGCATCAGGGCACAGTAGAAGCAGGGATTTCAGGTTTGAACCTCCTGAAAATATTTTATAACAATTCAAAATGTTTATTCATGGTTGGTTGGGACAGGACACACACACAACACAGCTAACACACACATACATATATACACGTGCACACACAGTGGTGCTTGAAAGTTT
>JANZLB010000018.1:3829481-3854171 GCA_026167865.1 Notarius quadriscutis
GATAGGCTCCAGCTTGCCTGCGACCCTGTAGAACAGGATAAAGCGGCTACAGATAATGAGATGAGATGAGATGAGATATTGGCTGGGGCGGCACAGTGGTGTAGAGGTTAGCACCGTCACCTCACAGTGTCCGTGTGGGTTTCCTCCGGGTGCTCCGGTTTCCCCGACAATCCAAAGACATGCAGGTTAGACTAACTGGTGGTTGTTTGTCTCTATGTGTCAGCCCTGTGATGATCTTGTCCAGGGTGTACCCCGCCTCAGGCTCCAGCTTGCCTGCGACCCTGTAGAACAGGATGGATGGATATTGGCTGGTCTATCAGATATATTCCATTCAGCTACTCATCTTCGACTCGTTCAATATCATGCTAGCTGAACGGAATATATCTGATATACCACTCAACGCCAGCTAATATTATTTAATTATATCACCATACAATCATGTCAAGTCAATTTGGTCAGGGATGAAGAGACGTCACTGAGCGTTCGAATCATTGCGAGTCGATTAAAAAAGAGTCGATTCGTTCGTGAATCACTCATCACTAGAGGGCACATTGCGGAGTCGAACACGCGCACCGCCAGGCGCAGGCGGGGATTCCGAGCACGAGCACTTCAGCGCACACTTAAACAGAGTGAGGAGTGCTCTCTGGACTCTGCGCGCGCACACGACGGCTTCTGACGGACACGGTACCAGAACCCTTGGTGTCAGAAGACGAAGCGAGGTTTTTCCACACGCAGGTAATAAGCCGAACCGAACCGAGCAGCTGTTGTTGTTATGCCAAGTAAATTTGGGCGTTTTTTCCCCCTGAAGCACTGCGGAAAACGATCCAGAAGCGCCATTGCTGCTTGATTTAGGCGGCGTTCAGAAACCGCACTCATGCTCCATATCCTGCGCGCATTAAGACGCACTGCCGAGTCCAGCCGAGTCGTCTGCGGATTGGGACGGAGCCACAGGCAGGGGCTGATTGTCATGGTAACCGAGAAAGCGTCATTCGGGGCTGTGTAGCCAGTGAGCGAGCGAGCGAGCGAGCTCACCCTTCAACCCCTACTGTACTGACCTCAGAGCTCAGGTGGAGGAGATACAGGTTCTTTAAACTATCCAGGACGATGGTTTGTTTGTTTTTGTTTTTTGCATGGTGCCCATCTTGCTTTGCATTACCATCTCGAGTTTGCCTTCTTTTAACGTCCACGTCTCACAGTTATTTCTTAAAGGTGCAATAGTCGATTTATTTCACTCCTCGGTTGGAAAAAATAATCTGGAAGATGTGTAGGACGTGACTGAAAAAGCACAATGTGTTAAACCGTAGCTGTAGGAAAAGCTCAAGTTGCTGAGAAAAGCCGTTTGGAAATCTGTCTTCCGGCCCGGAATGCTGGTTTGTCTTCAGTCGATTTACACCCAACCAAATACGACTTGGGGGCGGGGCTTCGTGTCTGTCAAATTTCCATTCTTGGTTAATCCACATTTATAGACAGTTTTTAGAAGAATGTAACCGGCTTTCGTGCATGCTAGCTTTCTTTCAGCTCTCTAAACATGTCTGGGTGTGTTTTGTTTGTTTGTTTGTTTGTTTGTTTTTTTTAACCTGTGGTTATACACCTGAAGCAGAACATGTCCGATGTTCAGAGAACTTTTGGTCGTTCTGAGCAATCTCATGATGTGTATTGTGATGTTTGTTTGCGTCTTGGAAATGAAATCAGCACCCTGAACAATCGACATGACCATGTCAGAACGTTATTCTGTAAAATGAAACCACACAATGATGAAAGTATTTCTGCAAAGTGGTACAAAATAACAGTTCAGTTTCGCAAAACTTTTTTTCAGATGAAAGTAGTTGACCGAGTTAACGAAACGCGTCGTGTGAAGAAATCAGTTTTTCGGAGGAGTTTGGCGTTAAGTAAAGGAAGTCTGTGGTCATGAGACGGCTATTTGTGTATTTACTAAATGTTAAGATTTCATTCAGCGCAGACAGAACGAAGCAGAATTGATAAGGGGGTTTAAAAAGTATTAGCAAAATTGAAGGTAAATTGCTCACTGATTTGGATGCATTTAAAATGCAAACATACCACAGAACATTTTTAAACCGCTAATGAAGCCTCAAATCTCTTCTTCCTTATAGTTGACATAAGTCAATGTCTTTGCTCGATTATGAAAAAAATTAATAGATTATCGTTAATCTTGTAAATCAGCACCTTTGGGGATTGAGCAGAAAACAAGCAAGAGTCGAGCACAAGTGCTGTTGTGTTTCCTTTATTCCGTTGTCATGTCTGGCGATGGTGAATAGCGCCTATGAATTTTTGACTGTGTTTATTGTCATGAGGTTTCATGTGGAGTCTGTCAATAACAAGAGGCTCGAAAGGTCAGAGTCAAAAGGTTACCAGGAGGTGCTGGGCGTTAGTGCTGCTGCTGCTGCTGTTAGTTCAGGTGAAGGAGAGGAAAGAAAAACAAGATTGAGCAAGAGAATTTGTCCTAAAATGGAATTCGGTTTTGATAGATGTTTATCTCAGGCATGGGATTAAGTTAGTGGCTTATTTACTGTAGTTTAAATCAGGAGTTATATTGAGCTTCAGATCCCGTAAATCACGTTGATCCAATGGATTTAGCTTCACCGACGTTCCAGAAACTAGGGGTTGTGACCTCATTCTGGTTTCTGCATTTCAAAATACCATGTTTAATATGTGAATGTCTCTCCTGAAAAGCTGGCAAACCGTTAACGGAGAGGCAGTTCGGGGAGTGAAGGTGTTTTTGTTTTGACCTTTCAGGGATGAGTCAGAGCTGGATGTGTGTTCTGCTATTAATCACCCCACTCTTAGACCGTGAGAAAGAAACGAGGGTGTAGGACTTTTCCTTTCTGAAGTCGATGTGTGTTTGTGTCGCGTCGCGTCACCCCCATCGAAAGTCTTGTCCATTGTGTTGACTGCAAAACAACATGTATGCTAATTTTGAGTAATTGTTTTTAAAGTGAACACACGACTTTCAGCGCGAGCGCCAGGTGTCTTTCGTTGTACAGAAACGTAGCACTTAATGGGTTTTAATGGTGTGCTATCCAAAGGCTGTGGTCTCAGACTGATTGCATGAAGTGTGAGCATCGCTATTGGGTTTGTCCAAGTGTGAGAGTGACTCACTTGTGGTGTTGATGGTCGCTTGGAAAATGTAAATGACCCCATCTTCTCTTGTTTTATGCTCGGGAATAGTGCCAGAGAGAGAGAGATGAAAGAGGAAAACAATGCCTGCCAATTCTCACCTCAAAATCATGCCAATGGAACCTCCTTTACACACAGGAAGACAAATCATGAGCAAATACCAGCTGATGTAGTTTGTGTTTGTACAGTGTTAAAACTGGTTGTCATATAACAGGTAATGAGTACGAATAGCTCAGGGGGACAACAAGAAAATCTTGCTGAACAAAGGAAATATATCAACATTAAACCTGAATATACAGCAACTGATGGATCTGTGTGTGTTTTTTTTTTTTTTTTTTTTACAATTAACAATTTATAGCTTGCTGAATTTGTGATCGAGGCCCAGGCAAAGATGCAGGTCAGATAAATTAAGCACGCTGCCCTTACTGTCATCACCCATTTAAAAATGGCAGTTGTGAAATATCTGTGCCAGGAAGTGGCATCCACCAAGCGTTCCCCGCAAGCAGCTCAGCCTTCAAACGTTTTATTTAAATGTTTTGAAACGGAACCCATGCAGTTCGCTGCTCACCTTTGTTTTGCATTAGAAATCTAAACATGGTTCCCACCTATACTGAACAGCACACGTCGTCTTTTTTTTTTTTTTTTTATAAGGTACCGTCCTTGATGTGTCAGAGTGAAGAACAAAACGTGCTCACTGAGTTTGATTAAAACACCAAGTCTGTTTCAGGAGAGCCATGCATGGCTTTTTTTTTTTTTAAAAACAAGACATCAAGTAAGAGAGAGAGGGGGAGAACGAGCGGTCCAAGTAAGTGAAATGCCATTCATCCCTGTTGAGTCGAGTTGCGAAGGTGAGTGCCTTGTCTGTGTAAAGCTGAAGGATTGATGCATGAACCTGTCTGTCGGAGAATTCAAAGTCCAAGGCCGTTTCAGAGCCAGCCTATTACCAGCACTGTCCTTCATAACTTCTTAGCACGGCCGTCCTTTTGGGAACCTTCAAAGCCGAGGCAAGGACACAGCGTCTGGTGCAGTAAGCTGTGGCGGGAAGAGATTTACGTAATGACCCAACTTATATGGAGGGGTGTGTGTGTGACTGCACACACGTACGACCCAGGCCTTCTGGGACATGAAGAAAGATCTGTTCTTTAAAAGCTTTCCTTTCAAATTGCAATTAAATAAAGGAGGATTTATGAGTTGAGGAAAAAAATGGCCATAATACAGGATGAAGACGCCGTGTGCCACTGGTGAGGTGGAATTTTTGTTGGAGAATGAAGACTGTATTTGGATCATGAAGAGGCAACTTTCTTACGGTGCTTATTTACTGTGATCCATGTCATTCAGGATTTACAATCCGTCCTCTTGGAGAACAGTAGAATTATTAGAAGTGACCTCGGTAAGAGGAACATGTTAAATATTCCTGTATAACTGATTATCAGCCATTGTTTGCTCTCCAGATGGATGGATGGATGGATATCAGCTGTTTACAGAGTCTCCACTTTCACACAGCAATTAAATGCAAATTTCAATTTGAATATAAAAGCCCCAAAGTTTAGATTAGCAAAAGTGAGTTCTCTCGTCCTCATCGTCTCATATTGGCACTTAACGGACAGTCGGGTTTCTGCTTTTGTCACTGTCCCAGTTAACTTGCAAGTCTTGTCACATTCGCCGTTTTCTGCGGAGCTCAGAAACTTGACGTTCTTGAAAATGCAGTCTCCATAAGCCTTTCTGGGCACATGAAAAAGCGGCGAGAGATGAAGTTGTCTCACTTCCTAAAGCTGACTGACACCAAGCTCCTGCTGTCGGAGCACAAAAGCCTCCGCTCAGGGGTTAAAGTGAATCGCGCTGTTGCCGGGCAACAAGGGACACCTCTCCAGTACCGATAGATGGCAGAGAGTGGATATCTTTCCCTGGGTCGCAGTCAGTGGTGCTGCGTTGATGAAGTCTCACCACATAGTCCTTCTTTGTGCATGCTGAAGAGGAATTTACTCACACTGGGACATGTGGCGTGTTCACCGCTGCCGGTTATGAACGAGCAAGCGCAGCACAGTACGGCATGCTACTTATTTTGGCTTCGCTTTTCTCCCAAGCTGTTTCAGCCAGCCATGATTTTTGGCTCACAAGTCCACACGGCGTAGCACTCATCCTTGCCCCGTCACTACTTTCCTTGCATCCCAATTAGTGGAGCGAGTGGAATGAGTTAGAGCTCCTACAGAGGGTCGGGAGACGTCCTTGGGCGCCGTGGGAAGATAAATGCGCCCTTCTCATCCTCGCAAGCCACTTCATGCTTCTCAAGGCTAAGCCATGGGTAGAGAGTAGGCATTAAGACTAACCTGACCTTGACCAAAGAGGCTTTTAAATAACAATCTGAAACAAGGTTCAATCATGTGACCTTCCTCCTCACAAAGAGGCTGTGCTGGACTTTGTGAAATATACTTGTTGGAAGATTTGTTGTTTAGTGATAAGGGACTCTTGTTATCAGCCTGGTCATAAGATTATGAGCACTGTAACCTGAAGTTAAGACATTGGATCTTTTTATGATGTTATTATCAGGAGCATTGTGATTGTGAGACCTGCCTTGTTTGATTTCTACTCCAGTGTCAAATACACAGTGAAAATTTCTCTCTTGGATTCTTTCCAGATATCTTTTCCCCTTTTCTTTCATAAGCATAAATGGAATCAATTAATTAATCTTGGCGGATGTAACTAGACTAGCCGTACAGTTTGTAATTCCACTTCCTCATTAACAGGCGCTTGTTTCCCGTAGCAACCATAACAAAAGTATTTTGGAGGTACCGATAACCAACTGAGGTAATTTCCTGCCACTTAAGGAACGTTTTCGTTGAGTTAAGATTCAGTTTGGTTGAAATACTGGGCATGTTCAGTAGAATAAAATGCCTGAGTTGGTTAATTATTCTGGAGGAGCTGATGGGGAGACGAAAGTATGTGCTTCAACGTGCTAACACTCTGCTTGTGTAACTGTGTTTACATGGCTGAGTCATCAAGGCCAGACGACTCTGATTTAGCCGAGCCTCCCTTTAAGCCACCTGCCCTTCCATTCAGGGCTGACCTTCATGCTGGCAGCGAGGCAGGGCCTGACCTAAATACATTTAAATGGGTTTAATAAGGTCAATGAGCAATGATTCAACAGCATATGAGTGCCTTTCAGAGGAGTGATGGCTGTTGTAGAGGTGAACATGGAGTTTGATACCAGAGCAACAAGGATGTTGGTTACGAGTCTGCAGTTTACCTGAGTAAATTTGATTCACTTTTTTATCATCCAGATACACTCCATGGTCGAAAGTCTGTGGACAGTTGACCATCACACCCATATGCGGGTCTTCCAAAACTTTTACCACAAAGTAGGAAGCACACGATTGTCTCGGATGTCTGTGTGCTGTAGCATTACAATTTCCTTTCCACCTCATGTCTCCTCACCTGACATCAGTGCCTGACCTCACTCATACTCTTGGAGTGTAATGGACAAAGCTCTGATGGACATAGCCATGCGCTAAAATTTAGTGAAAAGCTTTCCCAGAAGAGCGGAGGTTATTATAATGAAAAGGGGGGGGGGACAAATCTAGGATGGGACGTTCAACAAACACAAGGTGCGATGGTCAGGTGTCCACAAACTTTTGGCCATAGTGTATTTCTCCTCAAAGCTTTTACAAAACCTAGGATAGAAAGTCAGATAAAGGTTAAAGCCCTTTCTTTCTCTTCTACACCTCTCGGTCTGTTTCACACATTTTCACGTTAACAGTGAAACATTTATGCCGAGGCATGTCTGCCATTACACATTGTTTCATAGATACATCATGCATTATGCACGTTGGAGGAAGAAACATCGGTTGTTGTGCCGATGCTGCGACGAAGATCAATATCTGACCATTTGTCAGTTTGTGTTGCCTGGAAACATGGTCTCACATTACAAGGATCACACAGAGGATCGTCGCAGGGGGCGAGAGAGCTCGCGCCAGTATTATCAGCAAACATCTCTCTCTCTCTCTCTCTCTCTCCCCGCGAAAGCAACATGCACAGATTGAGAGGTAGCTGCTGATCCTCCGTCAAGCTCTGGGGATTTGGAAAGCAGTGTCTGCGTACACCAGAAGTTAATGAGTAAACCTGTCTGTCCGTTAAGATGGGCATTTCTACACCCAAGATCCAGCGCTGATGCATTCCTCACTTGGCGGCTGGAGCTATTCCCAAGCTGGAAGAATGAGGGAGGATCTGGAGAAAGGGATGAAGTGATTGGGCTGCTGGAGTTGAGCTGTGAATCCTGTTTAATTAATTAGGAAGCCTGATAAGAGCTTCATATTTCTGCAAGCTTGTTCTTGGTGCACTGGGGTTAATGAAGGTAGTCTTTTCTGTCTTGCTGTCTCTCAAATTTTTCATGTCTATCCATCCCTTCTCTGCTTTGCTCGCTCTGATTCTACCCACTCTCTCCTCCTTTTTTTTTTTTCCTTCCCCCTCTCTTCCACTCTCCTCGAGGTGCCTGATCAAGACTCTGCGGCGCTCTTCACATGCTGTCATAGAAAAAAAAAAAACACACACGGAGGGAAAAGTGGGTCATGGCGACCTATTTTTCTTACAGTTCACGGAGGCAGAGGGTGGCAGAGCTGTCGTCAGTCAGATGGGGAGCAGGGCCTCGTCTCCAGACGCAGCTACATGGAAGTGGGTCAGAGGCAAAGGCTACATCTTGTAAACGACTTGTCGTATTGTGCAGGAAGCTGCAAATGAACCGAAGATTATATGCCCGGAGTCGTGCATGGAGGTCTTCGCTTCCCCCACCCGAGTCCATTATAGGCGAGCACACCAAAGCCCTGCAGAAATACTCGTTGATAAAAGATATAATGCTTCTCTTCGCTTACTTTTTTTCATTCAACTCCTCTAGTGCAAATTCACCCGAACCAAAAATAACCTCGTAAAGTTTGCACTCGATCATGATGTGTACTACTGTGCTGATCCCAACGTTGGACGGTTTCCCAGTTCAAGTCCAAGTTGTTTTAAATTGTTTTACGGAATACATCATTGCCTGTGTATAAGGTAAGCAAAATCGAGAGAGAGTTGTTTTAGGAATAGCCTATTAACACTTAAGCCTATTAACACGCCACGACAAAGACCAAGGACTGGACTTTGGAATTTTCAGAGCCTTATCCGTGGCACTGAGTCTCTTTACGACGCTGTGCACTATTTGATGAGTGAAAATCCTGCTCGTTCTTATTTCGCCATGTTGACCAAGCAGGATAGCATAAGTAAAGGGACTTTGACCTGGTGTGTGTGTGTGTGTGTGTGTGTGTGTGTGTGTGTGTACGTTTTTTAGTGCTTGAATTATACAGAAGTGTGACTTGCAGGTCATAGTGCAGAAGCGCCCACAAGCACTCCGGCTAATGGAATCCAACTCTGCTTGTGCTGAAAGCATGCTATATTTACACAGGTGTGTAAGGCCCTCGAATGAAATGACCCATAACACACATCAGGCTGGAGTGGGGTTATATGCTGAGGATTAGCATCTTGTTTGCTTCCATCGAAAAAAAAGAGATCTGCTGTTACATGCTGTAAAAGAACCAGAGGTCTGACTCATTTCAGAACAAAGATCATCTCCCCCATTAACTCAGGCTCCGCGTCGTTCAGAAATGCGATCAAGCCTGGCCTCTCCAAAACCATCATCGGAAGAACGGAGCAGATGGTTTCCAGCAGGACCGCAGAACCCAGGCGACAGCATTACAGTCAGGAAAGGTCACTTGACATAACCGGCAGAATGGACTCCGACCCTGCGAGATCTCCCACAAAGATCGAGCATCCTGTCCACGCTTATGATAAAACGCCTCATCTCTCCTTTCATGCTTCAGCAGCGAAGACATGGAGGATGATCCAAATATTTGTTTAATACTCTGAACCTTGGCTTGACTTGGCATGATGGTGCTTCCAAGGGCACCGCATTTGCATAGTGATAACATTCTCATCTCTCTTCTGCAGAATCCACTTACAGGAGAGGTGGGGTTTTTTTTGTTTTGTTTTTTTTTTTTCTCCTGGCGAATTATCAGCTCCTTGGAAACGTGAGGCATCCCAGCAGATCGCCAAACCACTGATCTGAGGCTTAGTTCATGAAATACTTTTATCGTTCCTCTCCTCCTTGTTCCAGGCTTGCTCGTTCTCAGCAGTAGCTTGTTCAGCAAATCGTGTTAAAGCTTATTTCCAGGCCTACCATATTCCAAGGTTGCGCTGCGGCTACAGCAGTACACTCATTATTATTCTCAGATAAGGCAAGCGCTTCCATGCCGAAGAAGGGAGCTTTCTTCATGGCCCTTGCATTCTTACTGTTAAGACATATATAGTATGTATGTAACTTTCATTCTGTAAGGAATTGTGCAATGGAGTATAATTGTTGAATTAGTTTCGCTGGCATCTTGAGACAAATCTGAATCCACACCCACAGTGGCACTGGCGCCGTCCGGAATCACGCTGTCTAACTAAACACTGCTCTCCCACACTGAATTAGTGGGAATTTGTGTTGGAAGTTAAAAATAAACCAGTCAGACCTTTTGAAATTCTGCCGGTATCTCAGAGTTCACTCATAAGGTTAGAGATCCAGTGTTCTGATAATGCTGTTCCCACTGGGTGGGGTGGGGGTTGAGAGCAGCCGTGCGGATTGGAAGACTCTGAAAGAGATTTGAGATGTCTATCAGAGGGCGTGAAAGGTTTTTGTCTTGCAGATCCAGTTCAAGGACGCCTGCAGGCAAGGCAGCTCATGTCGTGCCAGCGATGACGCTCAAGGTCACACATACGTAAACAAACACACACACACACACACACACACACAGTTGCCCGTGACATTCAGGAACAACAGGAAATGGGGGGGGGAGGGGAGGAGAAGAGGGGCACTGTAAAATCCATCATTCCCCCCTTTCCCCCCTGTGCAGACGGGAAAAGGAGATTTAACCCCCCTCAGTGGCACAGGACTCCAGGTCCAGATCTGTTGTTTTATGCAGCACAGTAACCTTTGTTTCTGTGATAAAAGACTGCCTCCCACTCTCTGTCTGGCAAATCTGAAAGGATTCCAAGGCGACTTTGTCATGCCAGAGTGTGGGTGGGTGGGTGTTAACCTGGAAGAAGTAGACAAGAGCTCAAGGAGAGGTCTTAAAGTTATTTAAGGAGACAACCACGGAGATTTGCTCGCCATGGTGGCCCCTCGCTAGCTCAACTTCACGACTGTCTAAACAGTCCCCCATTGTTTCTTCTTAACTCCTACTTGCGTTTATCCTTTGCACAGCTTCTCAGAACTTGGCACAGCTTTTCACCAAGGTCATTGTCAGCACCTACAGTGACAGCATAGTGCTGCTGAACTTTTTTAGACACTGGTCTGATTATGACAGAAGTTTGCAGACGAAAGCCTAAATCAGCCTGTCAGGAAAGCAGCAATAACACTCTAGGCAGGCTGTCACCCATGAAGACGTGTATGAGCCAACTGGGAATAAAACGATTTAAATTGAGCTGTTTGGAAGAACACACATCTTCAACCAGGCGCGCTGTCCTTAAGCAGTTGATGAGGAACAGAACGTTCTGTAATCTAACAAAGTATCCATTTCAAGAGAAACTAAATGTTCTACCAATTTGTTTATAATTGTTTTTACAGCGTTTTATAATCCCTTCAGGCTGCATTTCAAGGGCTGGAACCTCAGTATTCGACCTTTTTTTTTGATGCACTGGGCTTGAAACTACTTTATCAGCCCATCAGCAGTGCTGTGGATCATTTCGGTGTTTAAATCTCTGCTGTTTTGCTTCTTTTTCACCAGCTACTTGATTAAACGGAGACGTGGATGCTTAAAGATCGATAAATGCCGCAGCGA
Organism: Notarius quadriscutis; assembly: GCA_026167865.1. Taxonomy (NCBI): domain Eukaryota; kingdom Metazoa; phylum Chordata; class Actinopteri; order Siluriformes; family Ariidae; genus Notarius; species Notarius quadriscutis. The sequence continues at coordinate 3,840,458 of JANZLB010000018.1, forward strand.
GTCCCGATTTGCCCGACCGTAAATCTTCCGCAGGCTGCCCTCCAACTCGTTTCCGTTCATTTTTGTAGATTAGCATTCCCATTACTCAAAACAGATGTGTTTGGAGATGATGGATTGTTTGGTTACAACATATTTGTCAGCAACTGAGATATGCTGCATCCTTGGATACACTGGCAAGGGAGTGTTTCTTCTTAAGGTTTCCCTAGGACACACCGTCTCAACCAACTTTACAAACAAGGGCGAGTTTTCGGATTGAGCTTGTGTAACTGCCTGCTCTTGATGGGCTTCATGTAGGACTTGGATGGTTTCCGGATGGTTTGTGAAGACCAGTATGTAAGAACAAACCCGTGAACCGTAAACCAGTTCAGTGTTAAAGCATTTTTTTGTTTTTTTTTCTTCCTCTGAAGAAAAGCTCTGAAGTTACTGGGATAAGCTCCGGATCCACTGCAACTCTTAACTGGTTATATAATCAGTTATAAAAGTGAGCGAGGAGGAGACTTGTAGCCTGCAAAGATCGGGCTTGTTCGGTTAGGCACCAAGTCTTCTTCCTTTAATGTTTCAGAACAGCAGTGTGTTCTGACTTTTACCTAAATTATTCATCACAGGAAAGAGAATGAGAGGTAGATATCCTGTGCAGCATAAATATCCCCCCCAGGGAGGAAACCTTCCATATTGGCCTAGTGCCAAAGCAGACAGTGTGTTTTTATTCTTCTTACTTTTTGCCTGGTGGTAAGACGAAAAGAAGCAGGCAGGATTCGGGGTAGTAGAGGCAAAGCCCTGGCCATAATTGGCACCCGCAGCTGCGCAGGCGCCTGACAGAGGGACTGTTTTGTGCAGCCTCCGGTTTGTGTGACAGCTGCCTAATTGGGCATTCTCCCCTCGCAGCACGGCCACTGACGAATAGCGGAGGATTACAGATGAGGGCACAGAGACCTGCACGACCTTCACCGCCAGCTCAGAGGGGGAGGGGGGGCCTCCAGGGTGGGGTGGGAGGGAGTCACCAGAGGATGAGGTCGTGAGAAGGTGGAGGTTCTTGCCAGGTGGCAGATGACAGTGTCACATGACAACGGGCTGATGTCAGTGTGTCAAGGGCGCCGCTGTCATTGCAGTGTCTCTCTTTCTCTCTCACTCACTCACACACACACACACACACACACACACACACACACACACACTCTCTCTGTCCTGTAGTCTTTCATTTGTTCTGGGTGTTTATTCTGCCTTCACAGCCGCTGGCTGTCTTCGCACATCAGCATGAAGAGGGAGAGCAGAAGATGGCCGTTTCCTGAGTGTAGTGATGAGTTCCTGCCTCTCTCTTTTCTCTGCCTCTCTCCTTCTGTCTCTTTCTCTCTGAAAGTCCCTCCTTTTCCCTTTGCTAACTCCTCCCCTCAGCTGCATGCGAGACTGCCAAGGTGAGGTTGTGTCCTCTTGTTAGGCGCGATTAATGGCACTCGTTATGTACATAATGAAATATTCCTGCTGATGCAGAAGGTGCTGTTGATTCTCGCTCATCTCCACCTCCTGTATTGCTGAGCGAGGAAGATGCAGCTGCTAATACATGAGCTTTCTCAGCGTTATCGATACACGTCACTAACCAGGGTTACTGCGCTGTGACTTGTATCGATAATGCGACTGACTTATTTTTACTTTTTTTTTTTAAACTTGTCGCTATGTACATGTTTACACAGCAAGCAGCACTTTTGAATTCTTGAATCTGATTGGTCAGAAGCTGTTGAGCATCTCGTTTGCCAGTTGTTTGTTATACTAAATTTTAAAAGCGTGCTGTTACTTTATGAAAGAAAAATGCATGTTTGTTTTGCATTTTTGGAAGGAGTCTGCAGTGTCGGAGGTAAAGCTGTAGGTGTTTGGTGCTTGGTATTCTAATATGACGAGCTGCAATTTTTGTCTTCTTAAAAGTGGAAAAACGAGGCTGGTGAAAGTATGGCAGCTGCGAGGTTTTGAGGTTTATGCAGCTGCTATGAACATAAATGACAATTTGTTCTGCAATGTTAAACGGATAAAAAGTACAACGTGGTGTTCTTTTAATTAATAAAAATGTAGGCTGATCAGCAGCGAACTGTATTGGTGCTGTAAAAGGAATTAAAACCCTTCAGGAAACTCCATAACTCTTTCACACCACACCGTTCTTGATTATTTTTCAAAAACAGTATGTCTCAAAGTGTATTGTTCCTTAGATAATATGAAGCAAAGGTACATCTCTTAGAAAACTTGGAATTTGTTGATGGAAGATATGAGGTAGGTCTTGGTTTGTAGTAACCAAATTGCCTTCTACTCATTTGTATTCCATACATAATTTTTCACAGGTGGTGTAGCAATCGTAAACGTTTGGCTTGTCATTGAGTCAGACCTCACAAGTTTAATGTTTCATACTAAGGAGGAGGAGGCACGTTTTGGTGCTCCTCAGAACATTTTGGTGTCTCGTAGGACGATGGAGCAGAACTAGCCAGTGGGTGGGAAGAAGAAAAAGAAGACGACGATGAAGTAAGAATCACAGATGTTCAGTAGTACTGTGTGTGACAGACGTTAGTCAGGCTCCAGTTTCTCGCCCGAGGTGTGTGTGCTGCATACCTAATGAACGTCATTTTAATGTCTCACAGCAGTGAAGACAGCTCCATGCAGCTGCGAGACACTCCGAGTCAAAGTTTGTCCAATAATATCTATCGCATCAAACACTGAGTGCTGTTTGCCGAGAGGGACTGAGAACACGAGCGTGGACGTGGAGTGTTTACTGGAAGAGAAGCGAGGCTGTGTGCGAGGTTACCACAGATTAAACTGTAACCTTGTGGTATAACTGGTGTAGCTTTGTGCTGTCTGAGACCTCTAATCCTGTGCCCTGGTACACGTGGCCTTGATTAGTAGCAGCACAAAACAACATGTCCTCCTTTACCATTGGCACCGGGCGAAGTGTATAAATACGTCGTGGGAGAGGCAAGGGGGAGGATAAACGGAGATATGAGAACGGCAAGAGTGGGAAATCATTAGCATTCAGCCAAAGCATCCTTGTCAGGAGGGAAAATTGATCAGTACACTTTACCTGTATCTGCATTCACAGCTCGGGAAAAGGTAGTGCTATGACTTCTTGTTCAATTAGATCACAAGATATGAGGACTGTCAGAGTGAATTTCATTGTTGGACCCATGGACGTTTTTTAATAATATGGATATATTCAAAGACAAAAAACCGATCCAAGATAGGATGTCCTGCGTTTAGTCATCTAATGCAAGTTTAGCAAAATGCTGGTGGAGGAAAAGTGGTTTAAATATACATAGATTTTAAATTTCACACGTTTTTTAAAAATTAGATTTCAGTTTTTGAATTGAATATAAACCATTAGTCAGTATTGTGAATGTGGTGCACTATGTAGGTTCCTACACTGGTATAACCTGTGTAGTGAGCATGCGTAGTAACTTGCCGTTTTGGGATTTCCATCCATCCGTCTTGTTATCCGTAACCGCTTATCCTGTGTAGGGTTGCAGACAAACTGGAGCCTATCCCGGCTGACTATGGGCGAAAAGCAGGGTACACTCTGGACAAGTCGCCAGATCATCACAGCCATTTTAGATTTGTCCTAAACATTATCTGGGGGGATTCATTCTTTCTTTCTTGAACTTGTTACTCTGTCTGTGGAGGTTTCCTCCAGGTTCTTTGGTTTCTTCCCGTCTCTCAAAACACACCAATAGGTGGATTGGCAGACTAAATTACTCCTGTTTGTGTGTGGTGCCCTGACATGGACTAGTGTCCCCTTCCTGGGATGATCTCATCTCCAGATCCATGATCCTGACCAGGATAAAGCGCTGACTGAAGATGAAAGATGCAGTTTTCAGAGGAATTCTCCAGCACTACAGGGTTCACTGTACATGCACACTGGTGATGTGGTCTGTGATGCATCTCTGGGTCAGGTGGTACAGAAAGTAGCACAGCATGCCATGTTGGTGAGTTTAGCCGTTGGTTTTTGGGACTGAGCCCAGTTTCAGGATCAGTTTGGATAACTGAGGTGTTCTAGGGACAGAGGTGATGGATGGACCTGGACTTGGCAGAATGAATTTCAGCAGAATGGAGGTGTGTGTGTGTGTGTGTGTGTGTGTGTGTGTGTGTGTGTGTGTGTGTGTGTGTGAGATTTCTCAGTCTCAGATGAATTAATGGAGTCTGGAGGAGTTAGAGCTTCAGTGATTGGATGAGGTGTGTGTATGTGTGAGTGAGAGGGAGAGAGAAATGTGGAGGAGTCTAAACTCTAGTGATTAGAACAGAGGAGGCGTATGGGAGGAACGGCTAATCACATTTTGGTGGTCTGGCATTTCATTGGCTGCTGCCCAATGCCACGCTTGCCAGCTGGCTCGATGCTACCTGAAGCTGGCTCGAGGAGGTTACACACAATTGTTTTGTTTTTTAATAGGTTAAGTGCACTTAACTGATTAGAGACGTCACTTATGCTCCATCTATATAGCGCTGCATCCATGTCAGGAACAGATGCCTGCCGTTCTCTCTCTCTGCTCCTAATGGATGCTCGTTCTGTCATTCAAACCGTGACTCAACCTCACCGTATTCCAGAAACGTTCTCCGATCGTCCACAACACATCCATTATGCTATAAATCAAACATCAAGTAGTATCGGGAATATTCATTTTATGTCATAGAGTAGTGCAGACAGGCGTGCACAGCTCCAGCGATCAGCCTTGACTTTTCTCAGTCTTTCTGGATAAAACTGTAGGCGATTCATCATCTCGTACATATCTGTCCCTTAAGAACACCTTGTGAAATGAATATTTAATCGAGACAGACGTGGATTTGTTGCATTGCTACAATGGCCTTTTTGGACAGAATTCACCTTTTAATCACCCAGTTCGGACACCACCGAATATCTTGAGTGAAGCTTTAATCCGCCTAATTGAAGCATGTTTTTAACAGGCAATTTCTGAAATTCAAAGAGGGGAAACCCCCCCCTTTAAATATTCTTGGCTGAAGTAGAAAAGTTGGCACGACTTGAAAAAAGTTGATGTGAGAAGCAGTGTCCAGTGTCTTTTTGGTTAGCTGTGGGTTTTTATTTTAAATTAACTTTATTTTTTTAATTCCATCATTTTGTTACAGCTCATGAAAACACATTGGGGTTCACATTTGCTGACTTTTTTATTTTTTGCTGATCTTTTTACATTGTGTTTTATGAGGAGAATCGGGAAGACAGCAGGTCTGAGTAAAGTTATGTAGGTCAGGGATGGAGTTCAGAGCCACAGTATAATGTGGGTTAGTAATGAACAGTGTTGCAAAGGGGTGAGGTAACAGCAGTGTGTATGTTTGTGTGCTTGTATGGCAAGTTAGAAGAACATTCGTCTTTGAAAATGGGTCATCTCGGTCTAGATTTGTAACCATTACAAGTTCCTGTGTGCACGAATCCTGCATGGATTGTGGTAATCAAATTAACGTTCCTTCCCAATTTGTGATTTTTGTTCCCAAGTGGCTACACTTTTTATATTCCCACACACAAAGAATTACGAGTGGAGTAGTAAACTTGTCACGGAGTGATTGCGATTTGATTTTCAGTGATATAACTGACTGTGTGTGAGTGTTGAAAGAAAAAAACCTGACCCACGTAACACTACAAAACAAAACAACACCTTGAACACAGCCCGAAATACCCAAGACTTTTGCTGCAGCTCCGCCCAGGTAAAAGGATCTGGAACAAACTCCACCCCATGGACGTTTTTTTTTTTCTGCAGCAATGGGTGCTTGCGCTGTGTCAGGTGCGTCTTTCTCTGTGCTTGGTTAATCAGAGAAACCCAACCGCAAGCAGGAAGCAGAATCCTCACCCTCCCATATGGGTATATTTTCGATTTGGTACTTTTTTTTTAAAGATTGTCTCAAATTCTTCCGTCACTGGGATTTAATACAAAGCTTGATAAAATGTGTTTATTAGTCACAGGCTTCCCAAGGCGATATTGTGTCTCATATTAAACTTTTTCTCAAATTTCTACAATTGTGTTTGGTCAGCTCGCAAGCCTGTTTTTATTTAATCACCCTGAGCTTTATTAAATTTACAAATGCCTAAGCGAAGGAGCCCTATAGAGTAGCTGGCGCCACCCCAACCTCAGATAACATCATCGAAAAGTGTTTAGCCTTGGGTGCCTCCTTTAGATTCCTTTAACCTTGACTTACCATTTAATGCGGCACACTCCTGTGCCAGCCCCCTGTCCGATATTAGTGATATACACAGCCAGGGCCTCGTTGTCACTTTTTATTAACACTGAGTGCTTTGCATGGGCACCAGCTGTTGCATCAACGTGAAAGTCTCGAAATGACCTTGACTTCCACCACGAATCGTGTGGCTTTTTTTTTTTTTTTCTTCTCTTCCCTCTCTCTCCTCTTTTTTTCTATTAAGGATACATTTTAAATAGCATAAATAGATAACAGTTTCTGACAACGGAAGTAATTTATTATCCCTTTTTGGGGAGAAGAGAGAATATTGCAATTAATCTTGTACCCCGCATGTTGAACGATGAGGATTGGCTTTTAGATATCCAACCCCTGACATTTGCATCAGGTCCAGCCTTGGCAGCACAGACTATTTTCTCCCCAACTCAGGGCTGAAAATTGCCTCCCCGCCACTGATAATGTTGTGACCTTCCTGTTCTTGGTGTCTCGGAAAGTGAGGAAAGGCACCCCACGATGATAAAGCGTTCGTGGCTGCTGCTGCTTTTCTCTTGCCACTGGCGAGTTGAAATCACTTAAAATGCTGTTGGGTGTTATTGGTTGACATTGTCAGAGATAAAGGATAATTACTTGGAGGTTGGTAAGGAGACAAAGACAGACACGGTGAGATGGGGAGAGAGAAAGACACTGTTGCCCTTTATGTCCAGCATGGTGGGGCATGGAAAGCCATGGTCCGGTGTGAGAGGTCCATTTTAGGATGTATTTCACCCATGAGCCACACACCAGATCCTACTGAGTTTCAGACTGCCATAATAGGGCTTGTCCTGAATATCCATACGCTGGCATATATGGCATAAATTTAGTCTTCACATAGCCCTTTCTAAAGCACACACCCCCCCATCTTTCCTGCGAAAACATATGTTGGTTGTGATTTTGATCTGGTTTAATCTGGTTTTAATCCTGCTCTGAAAAGGGCTTAGCTTCATTTATTTTCTTTCTTTAATCTATTTTGCTTCTGATTTGCTCCACTTGGTTAAAGTCCAATTTTCTTTCTTTCCTTTAATATAAATACCCCGCTAACCTGAATACAAAAATAAACCAAGCATGTTTATTGTCTTTTAACATTACAGTGGCTTTTTTTTTTCTTTTTCTTCTTTACAACAGATAAGCCAGTGGCAAGGAAATGGTCTTAATCCTGCCTATTAAGATTAGTCAGAGATGTCAGATGGCCCGGTGTCTTTTGTTGCTGTCAAATTTGGGTCAGTGGCTTAGGATAGCACCGTAACTGAGACCGACAGCCTTGTCTGAAATAATTCATTAACCAGGTTTCCTCTCTGCTCTGCTTGTTGTTTTTCAGCCTTGAACTTGTTGACTAACCTTTCAAATCCAATGTAATTTGCATGAGATTTAAATGTGTGGCCCTATAACGAGAGTCAGCCAAGGTTAGCCGTGACTGACCAGGCTAAACCAAGTTTTGAAAAAAAAAAAGGAAACGAGCCTTGCGTTTTCAGCTCACTTTTCTTTCCACTAAAAAAAGCTGCCACGGGTCATAATCAGGACTCTTGTGAGAAACATTACGCCGATGCCAGAGGCAGGAAGATTTGAAGGATAAGACAAGTGAATTGCTCACAGGGAAAGCTGGAGTGTTCTGTATTAATTAACCTTTGTGGCTGTGGCTCTGACAGTAGGGAAGTGAGGGCTGTTTGTGGAGCCGGAGCTGACAGGGTTCACATCCAGGGTCTCTGAGCACAAGGCACACCAGCAGTGTCATGCTATTTGACAGAGCGTGAGGTCTGATGCTGTAGCTACGTGGAGCCACATCCTGACAGGTGCACCAGGTCTCTCTGTATCTCCTCCCACTCCTGCTCTTTTACACCTGCCAGCTTTCGCCAAGTGATAGAGACTGATGACAAGCAGCTTCAATCTGAACGAGCTTTCACACCTACACACTCTGGTAATGCCAGACTGAACGCATTAGCACTAAACACGCACTCTGTATGTGTCAAAGAAGATGCACTTTGTGTTTTAATCTCGCATGTTCTTGTTTTAACACTTATCCTATCATCGTGAGACACTTCTTCGCCTGAATATGTCAAGTCTCTTTTAGGTAGAGCCATCCAACTGAGTTGACAAAGTGCGGGTGGGGGGGAAGGGAGGTATTATTACCTCATGGCATTTACGAGCTTGTGTATGCGCTGTGTACACCAATTTGGTGTGACACGGGCTTTAGAGGGAAGTGACTGCTAAGCGGGAAGTGAGGCAGAGAGGACTGACCCCTGTGAATCTGCTGGACACTCAGCCACAGTGTGCGATAGGAAGATAGTTTCAGGTGAGATCACACGGCATGCTCCTGGGATTCGTATCTTTCCGCTGCTGCATGTACTTCCAAAAGCCACCGAGTTGCCTTATTCAGAGAGCCCTTTTTCTAGTTTTCCACGCAGCATGTTTAGTGACCATCATGATCCCGGTGAGTTTTAGATCATTCCCAGGAAAGCCTGTCAGTATTTAAATAGTTGCAGGTCAAAGTGACCCTTTTTGCACTGGTCCAGATCCACTCCCGTCGTTCAGATCCTGTGGTAAGGTCAGCTCTTTGCGTATCGCCTGCCTCCATTACCATGCAGGAGAGAATCATGTGAGCCGTGCCTTGAGTGTGTGTGTGGGGATAAGCCGCAGAAATTCTCCGACTGATGAGCAGCGCGGCGCTCAAAAGCCCTTCACGCATGAGAGCAAGCAGAGACACATTTCTCGAGAGGTTTGCTGGAAGTGTCATAGCAGGACGTGACAACGCATAGAGTGGGCTTTGCTTGGAATTACAGACATAATTCATATAATCTATAGCACCCTGCTGTTTTTCTGGAGTTGATCCTCTGCATCCTGCCGATGGGGAAATACTATTTTTATTTATTTATTTTTAAACAAATTGTTACAGTAAGCATATTTTGACTGAATGTGGACTTTTTTTAATCAAGCATGCATATATGAAATCGAATGTATTATTGAATAGAGTGATCCTGGGAGAGCTTTTTTTTTTTTTTTTTCCAATTCCAGAAGTAAACTGAAGAACTTTGTTAGGACGCTGTATGAGCTTGGCCTGAATATGTAAGAGACTCTGAGTCATGTGCTGTCATGTAGAACTTCCCCTCATACTCTCCTCTGTTTGCTCCCTCTGCTGCAGGTTCTTGTGGGGCCCGGTGTGAGAGCGCAAGAGCAGAACGACAACACGAAGCCTCTGGGATCTCGTGACAGACATTCAAAGTATTCAGCGGCATGGAACGCTTCACCAGGGGAGTGAAGAGGGTTTGCTGACTCCTCCCCGGCTGTGAGTCTACGCTCAAAAACTTGGTTGTCACAGGAACACAGAAAGGAATTCTGTCCGGATCCCTGTGTGATGGAATTTGTACCTTCGGTTTGTAAAACTTAAGGAAGTATCAGGTACCTCTTTAGGAATTAGGGCTATCTATGGCACAACGATCAATAAGACATTTTCAGTAGTCGTCAACAACCACACAAGGGGTGCCTACTATTGAACATGACTCATGGGGAGGAACCTGGCCCTGAGACACACCAGGATTCTGCTGTTTTAACGTATCTGGAAGGTTTACTAATGCATCCGGTTGCATCTGGGCCTGGTGCCACGGCAACAAGGAGACCGGAGGCTGGCAGCAACAATGGCGAGGCAGGAAACCAAGAGACCAGAGGCATTCAGCTACCGAATCACGGCTCTGGCCCACCAGAAAAAGGAAGCCCTCCAGGAGTGTCCTCCCAACACCTTAAAAAGGCCAGACTGTTGCGTTCAGGAACCTGGAGTGAGACAGACAACCAGAAAAAAGACCCTGTTGCAGTGCAGGTAAATGGGCAGGACAAAGGGCACCATAAAATAAGTCTGGATAATTCGGCACAGGGAGAGAGCACACTGCTGGCCTCTCTGCTCCAGTCCTTCAGCTCACGGCTGCAGACGGTAGCTATGTCACAGAGCCACAAGCAGCTAGATGGAGAGAGCAGCGACAGATCTCCTACTGATAAGGACACTTTGCAGGGGTACTGTACAGCCTCCAGCCGCCTCAAAGGCCTGATAAGGAAAAACAAGCAACAGAGCCACAACATTGTGCCTTACAGTCGGCGCAACAGCCAAGACCGACGTTCAGAGTCTCCTCGTTCGTCACAGAGCTCGGTGCCTGACGGAGTATCCTGTGCGGAGAGGTTAAAGGCTGTGGCCAGTCTCGTAAAGAGCAGGTCCAGTCCTGCTCCTTCTCCTAAACCCAGTGTGGCCTGCAGTCAGTTAGCATTGCTGCTCTCGAGTGAAGCCCATCTGCAGCAATATTCCCAAGAGCAGGCCTTAAAAGCACAATTATGTGGCCGATCAGCCAGCGAGAGACTGGCAGCCATGGCTACACAGCAAACGAAAGACAATAGACCACCCAGCATGGGAGAGTCTGTATTTGCTGCAGACATGTTAAGCCCTTTTAATACCCTGAACGGAACACTCCCCTCACCGACATTAAATTCCAGCCAGAGAAGCCCTTCCTTGAGCCTTGGCCAAAATGCACCCACCAGTTCCCCTCGTCCCTCCTCTCACACCCCTAAAGAAAAGCGTCCGTTTGACAGGCACAGCAGCCGGCCCCCGCAGAACTGCAGCAGCTTGCTTCTGCTCCTCCTCAACAACCACAACTCTCAGAAGCATCTTACTAAGAACGGCCACCTGGAAGATGACTTCACTGCTCCTCTTAGCCAAGCCTCCTCTCATCAGTCTGACAGCGAGTACTCCAACCCGGAAAACAGCTTGACCAAAGACAGTAGTGACGCAGAGAGCTGCTACTCCAGCTGCTCCCCTATTGACCTCTCTATGAGGAGCAGAGTTTCCAGCCAAAAGTCAGAGCCCCCCTCCTCAGCTTCGTCTTTAGACAAGCTCACAGAGAAGCTTCTAAGCAAATGGAAGTCAGAGACTCCTGGAGCAAAGGTCCCTGAAGCTGGGGAGTTGGAAATGAGCCCAGACATGACATCTCATCATAAGGTTACTCTCATGCAGTTGCTGTTGGATCGCAGAAATAATGAGATGGTAAACAAAATTGCACCTCATCCTGATTTGCAGGACGATGCCACACTTCGAAACATGACTGGAAGCCCACTTAAACGGCTCGGAACACTGGAGGAGAGCAGAACACCGATCCCTTTCGACCAGCTGATGGGAGGATGTGGGCAGACCTCTGCCCTCAGCGGAGATGCGAGCAAGACTCCTTCTCCTTACTCTTATTCTTCACCCCTTGTTCAGTCCAGTCCTCTGGACTTGTGCAAATCTAAACAGCACACCAGTGAAAAGGTGGTGGAACCTGCTTTCACGGCCAGTAAGCTATTACAAAATCTGGCTCAGTGTGGTTTGCAGAATGTGTCCCCCTCACCCCCTCTACAAGCCTGTAGGCCACCGAGCAAAAGACAAAGCCCGGAACCTGAGCTAGACACATCTCCGACTCTTCTGGACAGGGTTACTGCTCCAATAAAAAGGACCCAAACCCCTTTATTTGAACCACCCCTGGCCACTTTCTCACCCTTTTCCGGACAAGAGCGCTCACCTCCGGCATCGACACAAATCGAAAACCTCCTGGAGAGACGGACTGTACTGCAGCTGTTGCTTGGCACTGCTTCCCACAAGGAGAAATCCACTGGGAAGAGAAATGCAGAGGTGGCTTTGGGAGTCCACGAAAAGCCTCCAGGGGCTTCTTTTCAATGTGACAGCTCAAATGGACCTTCATTTAACGTCATTGTCAAAACAGAGCCAAGAGACGAGAGTCTTCTTTCAGACGGCTCTGACGATGCCGGACGTCATTGGAAATTGGGGCGTGAAAGTCACAGCCCTGTTGTCGAAGCACAGAGCAATGTTAAAGAGGAAGCTAAATATGGACTTCTCAGTCAGCTCTTGAAACAGAAAACAACTACCTATCATTCAAGTCCACGCACAGAGCAGATTGTGAGCACATTGAAAGAGGAGCAACAGGATTATCAGGTGCCTCTTCCTAAAAAGAGGAAACTTTGCTTGGAGTTGGCTGAACACCTCAGTAAAGAACTTTGCCAGAGACCATTGGATACTGTGAGTGAGCGTCTGGTGTCTGGAACACCTGAGGCCCACAATAGCAGAAGGCTGCCAAGCCCGAAAGAAGAGGACTTGTTTGTCAAGAGTCCTGTGAGTAAAGCTCCCATGAGAGACAGCCAAAGCTTCAACGTTTTGAAGCAGCTCCTTTTGTCAGACAACTGTCTGAAGGAGATGTCTCAGCCCCAGGGGATCCCTAGTCCTTTTCTCCCTCAGGCAAACTGCAAAGCTAACGGGAACTTCACTCAATCCAGTTACAATCATGAACTTGTGAACTTTCCATGGTTTCCCCAGACTCTTAACTCAGGGCCTGGTCATTTTAACCCACTTTTCTCCTCACCAAGAAACAGCATCCAGGGATCCTCTTGGGATAAGGGCTCCTCCTCCCCCAGACCTAGTCCCAAACCTGTGAAGAAAGAAACTGAAAGCTCACCAAGGTGGACACTTGCTGCTGGGGAGGATAAATGTGAATCCAGCCCTGATTCTCCACCTCTAATGAAGTCTAATCCAATACTTTACTATATGCTCCAGAGGAGGAACAGTCAGCTCAGAAAAGAGGTGGAAGATCACGCGCAGAGGACGCACTGTGGGGTTACGGTCAAAGTAGAGCCATGTGCTGACGATCGGTACTACGACACCAGACTAAGAATGATTTCTCCAGTTCAGATACAGCGACAAGGCAATGGAGGTGAACACCTGAGCGGGCTGTTAGAAAAACCATAGATCCGAACTGCCAAAGAATGAGTGACTGACTCGTTTTGAGAAATGAGTGTGAGGGTTTTTTTTTTTTTTTTTCCCTTTGTGTTTTGTAACAAAGAGCAAACTATGTATCGCTGACCACTTTTTGTTTCACTTTGCCATAATAACGGCGATATTACACATTACAGACCGAGTGTGTTACGTTTACGCAATTTGACGTATCTCATTTCTTTTCAATGCATACGTCATTTTTCAGAAGTTTGTACAGGTCCGATTCCAGTCTGATTTCTCGTTTTCCTTTTTACATTTATTAAAAAAAAAAAAAGAACATCCTAGTTCAGAATACACACATAATATTTGATGACTCCAAAAATGTTACTGCTACATAAAATTTTATATTTATTTCCGCAGATGTTCCTATTTTCCGAAGCACAATGTTATAGTAGAGGCATGTGTGCCATCCGAGCATCAGGTCTTTTAACAATAAAGGACAAACAACAAAAACAAATTGAACTTTATGAACGATCAGGTACATCTCTTGTTGTTCTACCTGAATGAATGATTGATTGATTGATTGATTGATTTTTTGTGCCATGAACTCTATCGCAGTAGGAATGACGGTCTCTCTCTCTCACAAACGCCCGTTGAATTGATTTACAATGCTTTAATTTTTACATCAGGAATGAATCTATAGCTATTGTTGGGTGTTTAGCATGAATAAAGAAAACTTGTATTTTTTAGCTGTCAAAATATCTTTTTACGGTTTTGTAT
>JANZLB010000018.1:3866561-3880236 GCA_026167865.1 Notarius quadriscutis
AACATTGAAATAAATAAAATGAATTAAAATTCCAAAAAACGATAGTTACACTAATGCAGATCATCGCCGCCTCATGCTTCATCAAAATTTGTCTCACGGCCCCCTTTGCCATGTCACAACGTCACTTCCGGGATCAGCGTATGGTCAACGTGACTGCGTATATTTTATGTAGGGGTGCCTTGAGTATTTGCATACTTCTGAAGGGTGCCGTGACTGAAAAAAGGTTGAGAAACGCTGCTCTAAAGTACGTATTTGTACCTTTTATATATGGCTTGGGAACACATATGTTCCTTTTTGGCCCTAAAAATACACACATAGTTACCTTGAGGTCCAATAATGAGCCCTAGGGGGTACATTAGTGTAGATAGTACCTCGGGGGACAGAAATGGACTCCTACTGTACCCCTGTTTCTGAGAATGTAGGATTGCAGATAACCTGTATGGGTGCATTCAGGGACTAAAACTAGAAATCTTGAACATAGTTTACCTGACAGCACCTGGGTAGTTCACAACTGAGACCAAATAACCAGAACAGCTGAAATATAATATTCGTGGACTAAATTGGGACATTTAAAGAACTTTAGAAGTGAAGAATTATTGAAAGTTCAAGCTTGATATATCCAGAAATGCCAAATTTGTTATCAAGATAACACAAAGACATGAACTAATAGCAGTTCTAACTGTTTGTGGAGAGGACTTTAACACATTTTTGCTGTAATATTAGATGTATATGGACTACTCCCGAGCTTGTTTATTATATTTGAAATGAAGTTCGGGAGTACCGGTAGATATCTTTTTATAACATAATCGAAGAAAAACAAACGTCAGACATATACCGTTAACTATCCTGTTCCCAAAGAGTCAACACAAGACTGCTTTGTAGCTGGGTAAAACAATTGTACACGTGTACAATTTATGTAATAAATATACATTTATTACATAATTGGCAAACGAATAACTGATCGAGTTTTCTTTTATGGGACTTCTTTATGTTTATTTTGGAAAGTTGGATATGATTGCGCGCCTTACTCAATCTCCAGCCCAGAGAGAGATACAGTTCAGTTCAGTGAGCTTTATTGGCAGGGCTGTTACAGCATTGCCACAACATTGCCAAAGACTTGCTCCAAACTCACTCCGAAACATTTTATAGACTTTAAAGGGCACAAATGCTTTATTCATTTTTATGACATTTTAAACAATACTGCACGGAAAGAAAATGTTCTTCAGGAGAAGAGAACAGCTTATTTATGCTGGAGATTTTTTTTCTCGATAAGATGCTACTGTCCACTTTGACCACCTTACAGGTGTATATTTATTCAGTTAGAGCAGGACTCGTTTATATTCTTAGTCAGATATATCTCGGATGTCGACAGGATGAGCGACATTCAAAGAAAAAAGGTGGCTCTGGAGACGTTCTGGCACTGATGTCTTTCTGGTCCACGCGTTCCTTTGAAGAGAAAAGTCACTGCAAATCAGTTGGAGATTCGTCTGATTGCCTTTATCCTATGATGAAACGTTTCTGTCCTGATGGGAGTGGTCTTTTCCAGGATGACCCCTCCCTATCCACAGGGTACGAGGGCTTAAAGAGCAGGCATGATTAGTATGTAAATGACGGAAATCATATGCTATGGCCTTCAAAGTCTCCAGATCTCAGTCCAGTTGAACACTGTGGAAGATTTCAGGAGTGATGTGTTGGACAGTGCTCTATATATGAGATATATCCCAATACAGGCTGCACGAGAGCATATTGATACAAGATGATGCTGAGACAAATAAAATATTACATTTTAATACATTTTCTAATGACAGTAGACTCATCTACTGTAATATGAAGTACGAGGCAGGAAGGATCCAGGTCGGACTTGTCCCACTGGGCTTTTGTTTGACACGTGTCCCATAATGCTTCCTTCTGATTAGCTTAACTGGGCTATTAAGTAAGCAGGCTTTGAGACAGTTAGATTCCCAGTTGCAAACTTTGTGCTCTGTGTATTACTACCGCTGCTGCTGCTGCCTAGTGTGAAAATACAGGTAGCGCTGATAATGAATATTAAACGGAAATATTACCATATATGTTATAAGCAGCAGATTTGTCTCACCAATGTTTTGTATCACAATATTCAAAACAATGATATTTTGCCTGCTCTACATCAATTCAGGGAATATCTTTTACATTACAAGCATTTAGTAGACGCTTTTATCCAGAGCGACTTACAATACAACATACCCAGAGCAGCCTGTGGAGCAGTTGGGGGTTTGGTGCCTTGCTCAAGGGCACTTCAGCCATTCCTGCTGGTCCAGGGAATTGAACCAGTGACCTTTTGGTCCGAAAGCTGCTTCTCTAACCATTAGGCCATGGTATTCAGTTAGTTTAAATTTGTCTAAATTTCTTAACAGCAAAGATTACTTTTATTAATCACCTCATTTCGTCTTTCTTTCTTTCTTTCTTTATGGGAGGGGAGGTAGAATGTGGATTAGATGACAAGTGCACTTTAATTCTGTGCAGACCCACCCTTTAATCTCAGATTAATCGACTAGTTTATTGAGTCAAGCTTGTCTGACAGGAAGGGTCGGGCCACAACTCATCTTCAGCAGCTGGAGTTTCATTTCTCCTTTTTAAAAAAAGAACAAATTACTTAATCCTCTCAGATTACAGCTTGCAGTCTCCAAAGTTTCAGTTTCAGTTCATTTTCTTTGAAAATGAAAAGAAACTGATATGTCTTATTTACCACATTTCATGTTTTTTTTTTTTCATTATTATTAACCCTTTTCTTATAACTCATCATGATCGAAGTGAAACTGAGCCAGACCCAACTAACAGAAACGCAACTCCTCGGTATAAACCAAGCGTCTCTTCTTTTCTCTTCTTTTCTCTCTCTTCTTCTCTGTTTGTTTTTTCCCATCCGTATTCCAACGAATCTCACATCCTGCACTATGATTGGCCATCACTTTGTGGTCGGCTGAATTCTCATTGGCTTACTCGGAGGAATTTGGGCTGTTAGCCAATCCGAGCGGTGAAGGCGGGATGTCTCGAATGCGGGTAGGAAAAAAACACGACGAGATTGTTTTTTCCTATCCCATGCCTGCGCTTCCCATGGCGCCCGCTGCTGAGCTGCTAAGCGGGGGAACGTTTTAATTCACTATTATTTAACTTTGGAGTTCCCGTTACTTGCGTTTATTCTTTTTAATTCGTGAATTCGTTTAATTTTGCACCCTGGAGCGGCCATGACGGTGGAGCAGAATGTCCTCCAGCAGCACTCTCAGAAGGTAACGCGCTCGTGCGCGCAATGTTTTGCTATGCGCCAGTCTGGGAAAGTTAGCATTAGCTTAGCTAGCTAATAAACTAGCTAGCTTCTTTGGCTCTCAACCTGGTGTTTATTTGCGTCCCGCTTGCTGTTTATTTTTTTTCTTCCTCTAGGAAATTGTGAATTGTGTTTCGATATGTGTACTCCTCCAAGTTAAAATGTCAGCTAGCTGTGCAGCTAATGTTGACATGGGCTCCGTGACACGCCTAGTTTCGAGCTGCTAGTCACGTAACGCCTCATCTCGTTTAGCACACTGCTTTACTATTGGGGTACTTTTAATTTTCTTTGCGGTTTAATTTTTGACGGGTTTAGTCACTGGGGTCATTTACTCTTCTCTAACACACTGACTGTGCCACATGCACATTTATAACATGTTTATAACGCCTTTATTACACTGTCAGTGATGCACGTGCAAGTCAATGTTGAATACAACATAGTGTGTACAGTATTGTCATGAGCATTTTTGTTTTCGTTTTAATTTAGCCAGGAATGGGAAAATATGTAAAAACATTTTCACACGTCATTCTGTACGAGTCTTGTGTTCAACCAATTAAAATGCAATCCCTGGGGGCGTGGCTTGTTCAGAGTAAATATGGTTTCTCAGTTAGTCTTGCTGTGTCTCAATTCGTGATCATTCGTACTTACGCTTGCTCACGATGAGTCTCTGGTACCCGGATCGTGCACACATAGTGGTAAAATAATTGCTTGAAATCCTGGACACTGGTCACCTTCAGTGATCGCCATCTTTGCTCTGTAGCAGAAGGGGAGGGACCACGAGCCTGTTTTCAGCCAGCTGGAGGAGGAAGGCGCATGGTTGATGCTGATGATGATGTAATTTCTACGTCGTGTGAAACAGGGCCGGTTCAGAGCCGGTGCCTAATTTTGAACCAGTTCTTTGCATTTCAAAGATCCAGATCTCAGTCAGGAAAACTACCAATAACATGAGCACTGTGCTGATCTAGAACCAAGAACCGATTACGCTGACCAACCAGACCAATTAAAACTTTCTGACAGCCAAAGTACAGACATATAGAGTCTGAACCGGCTCTAGCACCAACCCAGAACGAGCACCTAGTTTGCATTGGTTTGAAAGGGGTGTCTTTAGCTGTGCGACAGTGATCATATGATCATATAACTACATCCTGGTGTTCTCCTGTGGTCATTTTATCGCTGTGTGTGTATATATATAATATATGAATGAGCATTTTATCACTTAGATGTACAAAGTGTGGGTGTCCTTTTTTTTTTTTTGAAATATCCAGACTGTATAGGGCTTATGTCAGGTGTTTTTGTCATGCACGCTTGTCAGAGTACACACAGCGTTGCCTTTAAGGTTCATAAACCTAAATACGTCTCATGTTTTAATACAAAACTACACATTACACACGTCCCAGACTGAAATCCTGTCCTCATGTCCCTTTAAAACATACAGGACTTCTTGCACTTACTGTTATCTGAGGTCTTGTGTTTTTGGCATTGCTGACACTTATCAAATAACAGTTGTGAAATGCTGTTCTGCATGTTGGGATAGTCAGTGAGTCGTATCGTGCGAGAGGAGAGCATCTCGATCAGTGTGCACGCTGTTCGGAGGTTGAGTGGAGAATCTGTGTCTGGTAGAGAAGAAGGAAAAGTTTGTTCTGCCCGATGCAGTGCAATTTGCATAATGCGCACAAAACGAATTAAAACAGCACTGCTGATGTGTCAGTAGTTATGAAATGAGCAGTACTGCACAAACGGGTCAATCGTGTGGAAAAACAAGAGCTGCACGTTGGTGATTTGTTACATCATCACTGAGAAGTCTCCCATACACTAACATATTTTAAGCTTGCAGAGGGTTGAATCACTTGCTAAGAGGATATTAGTATTTGATGAATATTGGGTTTTGTGTCCAAATTGAAGAAAATGGAGGTGATGTAATCGTTTACAGGCACGAGTGTTTTACTGGGAAATACACCACTTGTATTTTCATACGAGCTCCATCCAGGACATGGAGAACCAAAACCGTGACACAAATCTCTGTAGGTCACTCGTGAAGAAATCAATTAATTGTTTTGATAAATTTTGGTACATTTTTGTTTGTGAAGGTGTCGATATAATAAAAAGAAAATCACACATTGGCTTGACGACATGAAGTTTATTTTCTCGTGTTGGAAAAACTCAACACGAGAAAATAATATGATATATGATATGATTTTTGATATGAAATACATCGCGGATCTGAGCGACATATTTAAATAATATTGGGTGGTGTTGAGTGGTATATTAGATATATTCCATTCAGCAAGTATTATACTGAACAAGTCGAAGACGAGTAGCTGAATGGAATGTATCTGATATACCACAAAAAAAAGCCAGCCAATATTCTCATCATACATACACACACTCTTCATATCGGCGTTCTCAAAGGCCAAGGAAAGCTTACCCTTGACTCGCGGCAGTCCAGTTACTTTCTAGCTGGTGTAGTGCTAGCAAAGGCCAGTCCTGGCACAGTCAAGCCGATTATTATTATTATTATTATTATTATTATTATTGTCTTTTTTTTTTTCCCTGTGAAATTTACTTAGTTACTTTTAAAATCAACATCGACAGCTACACACATCGGAGCAATCTGGCAGCCAAAGTTCTCTCAAAATCTTCCACTTTTAACAAAGCAAACCTCACAGCCATGTTTGTTTACAAACTGTCACAGTCGCTCGCGAGTGCAGAAGTTTTACATCTCCGATGTGTCTTTTCCAGTTTTTTTATGTCCGTTGGTATATTTTTCTCTTGTAAATATGTGTGAAGAATATATAATTAAGTTTTGGTAGCCTTTTTAGTGTTCACTGAATCTTTGGTTTCAGTTTATTTATGTAGTGCTTAGCTAATCCTAGCAGTGGATTAGCCTCGTCTTCTCTCTTTCCCGGCCAACAAAGAAATGATTGTGCACATGCGCAGCAGAAAAGTTTTGTCATTGGATCTTCGCATTAGTTCTGACGTGTGATGTCGTGTTGTCTTGGCAACTTGCAATATTACAACAGTATTGCACGCCCATTCTCCATTGGGGAGAGCAGCGTAATACATGGAGGATAATATAATGAGATGATATAACAATATTGCGTGAGGTGATATAACAATATTGCATGTTCTCAGTCAACCCGCTAGAAGTGAATAGAATGCATGTTTTTATTCCATGGAAAAAGTGGCCCATATGTATAATAATCACCGATATTTCACTCCCATGACGTCACTCCCAATGAGTCACTCCCAATGCCAATGAGTCAGTCTTTTCCCACTGACTGACTGGATGCGCATTTTCAAAATGGCGAACTGGTTCAAAATTAAAATTCTTTTGATTAACTTGCATTATTATTATTTATTATTATTCTTTTTGTGGATGTGTCCATATAATATAAAGAACATAACACGGTGGCACGAACATATGAAGTTTATCTTCTTGTGTGGAAAATATTTTCACTCATTCGCTTAGTTCACTTGTGAAATATTCACCACTTGAAGATAAACTTTTATATCTTCACACAACCGTATAATATCTTCTACGTACGACAATAGTTTGTACAATGGATCGCAATTCTTTCTCAAAAGATTCTCCATCAATGCAAGACACCAAATATCCAAAATTCATTCAGTTTAGTTGGATGGACAGAATTTATTAATCCCCAAGGGCAAATTTGGGAATACTTTGGGTATTATGAGGCTGATGGTAAAAAACAAAACATTGCAGTGTGCTAAGATATAAACTACTTTAAACATTGCTAATATGAGAAATTGTATCAGGAGCGAGCAATAGCAGGAATAACCAGAGAACCCTTGAACAGGCCCTCGTAAAGATCTGTGCCCTTAATCAGTCGTAGAAAATCAAGGCATTGATAATCTTTTTAGAAACAAATCCAGACTCCTCCTCCTCTTTTGGCTGTTCCCGTTCGGGGTCACCACAGATGTCCCTCCATCTCCTCCTGTCCTCTGTAGCTTTTTCTGTCGCACCAACCGACCTTCTTCATGTCCTCCTTCACCATATCCATAAATCTCATCTTTGCCCTTCCTCATTTCCTTCTACCTGGCAACTCCATCTCCAGCATTCTTTTCCCAATATATCCCGGATCTCTCCTCTGTACGTGTCCAAACCATCTCAATCTCACCTCCCTCACTTTGTCTCCAAGGTGTCCTACATGTCCCTCTGTCCCTCTAATATACTCCTTTCTCATCCTGTACAAATTTATCACTCCTCAATGAGAATCTCAGCATCTTCAGCTCCACTGCGTCCAGTTCAGCCTCCTGTCTTTTTGTCAGTGCCGCAGTCTCCAAACTATGAATGAATCCAACCACACTGCATTCAAATTTCATTGTAAGACTTGTGAAGAATCCCACCTTTAGTGCGTCCCTACATCAGTGGAGCCGTTTTCTGTCAGAATTAACATAAGTGATGATAAACTTTTTAGATTTTTTTTTTTCTTAATCACAAATCCATAGTCAGTTTATTGTTTCTGTTGCGTATAGTTACTTTTGACAGTAAAGTAACTCCTTAAGTTTAGCATAGGACAGCAAAATGTTCGTCTTCTCTACTCATGGACACTCATTTCTGATTATTTACTATATTACATATTCCAGGTTTAACTGGTACACTGCTTTTTATCCAAAGAGTCTTCCATTTCACTGGGATAGTGATTCCACTGAGTTTCCAGTAAAGGCTGAATTGTACTTGCTTTAAACTCTGCATAATTTATGCAAGATGGCCGTCACGTGTATCATGTGGTCATGTCAAGTTGTTTTTGTTCTATGCAGTTATTGAGTACTAACACCATCTGGTTTTCTTATTTATTACAGTTAGTGTCTGAATTTTAAAAATTGCCCATGTTGCCTTCAGACCTGCTGAAAGTTCCGTTTTTATAGACCGTCTTTTTTTTTTTTAAAAGTAGATATAATATTTGAGACGCAGATCATGACAACAATCATGATGACAGCAGAGAGTTTTAAAAGGAAACAGTTGTTTCGAAGCATAAAATCGTGAAGTATTATAGTCTGATTTGGAAATCTGACCGACATGGGATGTTTTGGCTCTGATGTGCCATCTAGCACATGTCGCTTTTAATCCTCCAGATGTGCGTAAACTATATGCGAGTGTGTGAACGATGGCACTTGTGTTGCCGCCACTTCTGCATGCGCACACAGTCATGCACCAAGTGTAAATATAAATCCGATCATGTACACACAGTATATTATACACACAGGTATTTTGCAGCAGGAGAAACAGCAAAAAGTTGCTGTGACACATGCTAGATAGATTCATCGTATCATCACATGGCATTTTATTAAAATTAGGCAGATGATTCAGAAACAGCTGGTTTGGGAATCAACATGTGACTTGGTGCACTGGAACAAGCTCAGTTCTGAAATTCAGCTGGTGCCAGGTGTTTTGGTTTAATCTTGCATGCTTCCCTTTATTATTATTATTCCAATTTTTATCAAGGTGAAACGGTGTCTGCATTATTCATTGTGGGTTTTTTTTTTTTCCTTTTTTTTAAATAAAGACTCCTGGTGAGAACTTGGAAAGCTTGAGCATATGATCTGTGAGAAATCTCTGCACATCAAAGCCACGTCGGTGTAATGAGAGAGATGTGGTTTTGGCAAGTCACTTGTATTGCTTATTGCTTCTTCAAAGTTCTTGCTTTAGGCCTTGTGCAGGCTGGTGTCAGGATTAAAAGTGGGGTCGGTAATTTTATTTGTCGTCATCGTCACTGGAGTCTGTGCTTAAGATTAGATTAGATAAAACTTTATTGATCCCTTTGGACGGGTTCCCTCAGGGAACTTAAGAGAAGGAACTTCAGCGTCTGTCTGAGCGTGCATGTGTTTTTTGGATGGATTTGTTAAGATTTTTTGAGAAAGGGCTAACTTTATCCAAAATCCCTGACTGCAGCTTTAAATTTTTATTTTGCACTAATCACCTTTGTATCTAGGTTTATTATATTGTAACGACATGCTTATACATTATTATAGTTACAGTAATTCAAGTTATAGATGTGGGCTGTGCTTACTGTCTCCAGAAAGGACATTTTCTCTAAAAAGATTTTGAAATTTCCAAGAACAATTTAAATTTCTCCAGAAGTAATATGGACCTTAGAAGACAGCTGATCTGCGGTTTCAAATTTGACTTGTAGCCCAATTATGCCGCCTATATAGGCAGCCTTCTCCCAGCTGACCCGGAGCGAGAGTGATGATGTAATTCCAGTATGTCCCTAGCTGTGAATAAAACTAGAGATTTGTGTGCGTTTCTTTCTACAGCACCAACAGACGTTACTGAATCAGCTGAGGGAAGTTACTGGAACTACAGATGTTCAGCTATTACAGCAGGCCCTACAGGTAAAGATATACAGTCTTAGCACTAGTGATACTCACTTTACATGCCATTGTAGGAAATTAATCAATGACAGGGTGGTGTGATGCAGCCTGGGATGAAGCGGAGTTACAGGCAGCAAGCCAAAATTGATTCTTTTCCAATAATGGCACATCTCGAAACGTTTTATTCCACTTCTACCACAGCAGTTTGCCAGTGATACAGTTTTGTTCATTATAGAAGGATCCGTAATTTTTAAAACAATCTGTCTATAGTTACGTTTAATGTTGCGTCACATCTGCTGATCAAGTTAGTACCTGTTTTAGCGGCCGTAAACATTATTTCTCTCATTTTCTCTTGAAGTTGATAAGATAAAAGATGCAGCTTGTGACAGAGAAATCTCCAAACACAAAGTCTTGTGGGAGAAAACCCAAGGCTTTGGTTAAGGCTTTCTCAGATTACCACACAAATAGTAGCTGTTCTTAACTAGATAATAATAACAAGTAGCCTAAATCCAACCCTTTTGGTGCAAGTGTGACACTGAAAGCTAAATTTTTATTATACCCACGCTCCGAAGGAGGAGGGTATACTGGTTTACCTCTGTCCGGCCGTCCAAGACACTCTCTATTTCTCAGCAGCCCAAATCATAGCGACTTGGTACCAAACTTCAGCTTGGGGTTCTATACCGTCTATGACGTTTTCAGGTCTGTCACACATCAACTTCCTGTTTACTGACAATAGGGTGGATTTTGACGCTATTTCAAGACGCAAAATGCTATTTCAAAATGACAGTTTACCAGGATGCTATTTGAAATCCCTGGGGAGAGACACTGCTCTTTACTTACTTGTTTCAGGGTTAATTACTTGTTGAAGTCAATATTCATAATAAGTGTCCTATTCCTTCGATTGCTTGCGTTCTGATAGAAGCGAGAGCGGGGGGATACGTAAGTGAGCAGTAGCTCACAGTTGATCTTGTTCATCAAGTGCAACGTGAGTCATTTTGCATGGTCTCGTTTTGTTCCCAGGTCAGCAACGGTGACCTAGCAGAGGCAGTAGCCTTTCTTACAGAGAAGAATGCCAAAGTCCCTCAACAGGATGAAGCCACCTACTATCAAACCACACAGATTGGCAACGACAGATACATCAGTGTGGGCAGCCAGGCTGACACGAGTACGTATTTACATCTGCTCCTGGACTTAAAGTACACAGCTTCAAGAAGAACAAAAAAAGGGCCAGGGTTAATTACCAGCCTTTGGTAACCTCTGGCTCCTGTAGCTTGAATTCTGTAGCTACTGTTCATGTGGACAGTGATGACTTGTACACTTGCTTGGATGACAAGTGGTTAAGGTTCTGTTCTGCGTATATGAACTGAAAGTATTTGATGGTGTCACCTACTTTTAAATGTGACTCATGAATACATGAAAAAGAAGGTCACTGCTCTTGGCATGGATGAAGAGCCAGACCTGGTAATTAAGAAGAAGAAGCCTTTATTTGGTCAGATGTACACTCAAGCACAGTGAAATTCCTCCTCTGCGTATTTAACCCATCTGAAGCAGTGAACACGCACAAATGAGCAATGAGCGCGCGCGCGCGCACACACACCCAAAGCAGTGGGCAGCTATGCTACAGCATCCGGGGAGCAGTTGAGAGTTAGGTGCCTTGCCCAAAGCATGATACAGAGGGAGCAGAAAGTGCTGTTTATTCACTCAACTCCCTTTGTACTTTTCCTGCCGGTCCCGTGAATCAAACCAGCGACCCTTTTGGGCCCAAGGCTGCTTTTCTAACCTTCAGGCCATGGCTATAAATGTCTATTAAAACTTGATGGTGGTGTAAATGTGTAGTTCACTGTAGTAGAGATCCATACATTTCTTTTACATCACTGTGGGAGTTCAGGGTGAATAAACGAAATGGCATGACGTTTGGGTTGTGTTTCAGATGTGATTGATCTGACAGGAGACGATAAAGATGACCTTCAAAGAGCCATCGCGCTCAGCCTGGAGGAGTCAAACCGGGCCTTCAGAGAGACAGGCATCACGGATGAGGAGCAGGCAATCAGCAGGTGCTTCACACACCTCAACAAAAGCTCTGTCCTCTTCTACATTGATACAGTGTCTTGTTGCTTATCTTTGACTCAAAAGATGATTCTGGTATAACTGAGTTGTGTTTTGTCTCATAGGGTGCTGGAGGCAAGTATAGCAGAGAACAAAGCCAGCCTGAAACGCACACACACAGAGGTGTGGAGTGACTCGCCCAACCCTCACGACAGGAAGCGGCAGGGTAACTGCCCCGTAGGTCTGAAGAATGTGGGCAACACCTGCTGGTTCAGCGCCGTCATACAAGTGAGCTTCATTGTGCCCAGGTCTCACTGTTCAGCATGGCTTTCTGATTTAATCAGTTTTATATTAAGTCGTGAACATAGGCTTGTTTTAAGTTGACACAAGTAGAAGAATAGGTTTGAGGTAGTGACCAGAAGGTTGTGACTTCAAATCCCAGAACTGTCACCACATTTTGAGTACAAATCTTCATGGATGCTAAATATAGAATTGATAGATGTGGCAATAATTTTCTGTAAAAAAACCAAAACAACAAAAAAAACCAACAACGATGTATGAGATAATGGCGTATTAGTATGTGTAAAAAGAGCTTTCTGGTTTAAAAAGTTCTTGATATCTCATAAACTCATTTCTCATAGTAAACAGATATCACATGTATCTCTCAAAGGGAACAGGCAGATTCTGGAGCGTTAATTTGTCCTGATTGTGTCAAATAAATCTCCCCTGAAAGTGCTGTGCTGTGTGTTGATCTTCGCTGGCTCACAATAAAACATGAGCCATGGAGTGAAATGTGTTTGGGTCACTGGATACACAGTCACATGCTGTTTGCCTGCCATGTGTAATCGGACTCCTGAAGAAGCCAGAGCACATTTGAAGGCTACGGGGAGTGCTGTTGACATTCTGAGCTGTGCAGGCTTGTGTATTATATTAATAATGCAGCCGGACTACTTGCGCAAGAGTCAAAACAAAACACACTTTAATCACTTAACCTGCACAACAGTCTAATGTATCCGAGCTCCACCGTATTGTTGTGTAGCACTTACACAGGCCAGAGTTTTAGAGTTTAAACACTGGATGTGTTCTTTACGCTTGATCGTTTATAGGGAAAAAAAAACAACTTGTGGAAAAAAATTCAATCTAGTTTTCATTAAACCTGACTTTTTTTGTGCATTTTATTTTTTCAGTCCTTGTTTAACCTGCTGGAGTTCCAGAGACTGGTGTTGAACTATTCTCCTCCTACCCGGGTGCAGGATTTACCCCGAAACCAGAAGGTGGTGATCTCCTACTCCAGCACACTCGCACAACAACCACACACACGCGCACACACACACATGCACATATATATGTGCGCCCCCCGGTTAATCATCATGCAGGGGGAGTGAACTGAAGGAAGAATATTTTCAAGCTTTATTTGTTCTCTAGCTTTCACACTACGTTTAATCTGTGCTAAGCAGCTTCCACGGCCGTTGGACCAGCGTGCCGAGTAGGATTCAGTCCTGCACTTGATTTCTCGCTTGCCTTTCAAGGCTGGTGGAAAAGCACAGACAGGGTTTCGGCTGTAATCTGTTAGCATGACAAATAGCACTCAGAAGAGGAGGGTGGGGGAAGTCACTGGATATGAGAAGTGACCAGTTTGTTCTGTCGCTCTGAAAATGTAAACTACTTCTCTCTCTTAAGTTATATTTATATAACTTGGTTGACTCATGCTCTCTCTCTCTCTCTCTCTCTCTCTCTCTCTGGCTCTCACATCTCTGCTTCAGCATTCAGAATATTAATTGTCAGTGTTTAATTACTATTTCATATATATTTTGATTATAACAAATTAAGATGTTCTGTGTTTGGCTTAATAATTAATTTACACTTAATATGTGAGACAAATGCTCCATGTTACGTGCACAATAAGGTGTAGTGGTTAGCGCTGTCGCCTCACAGCAAGAAGGTCCGGGTTCGAGCCCCGTGGCCAGCGAGGGCCTTTCTGTGCGGAGTTTGCAT
>JANZLB010000018.1:3953215-3965083 GCA_026167865.1 Notarius quadriscutis
GATCACCTTCTGGATCCCGGATTTTTTTTAAAGGATTCTTGGCGGAGGTCTGCGCTCTCCGAGTGCTTTTTTAGTTTATTTATTAGCTGAGCATCCTTGATGTAGTTCCCTTTGGTCAGGTAGTTTTTATTAATTAATTTAATTTGAATCAACTTCATAACAATACATGGAAACTTGTCTTCTCTCATGTTTTCCTCCTTATGAACTCGTCAATTCTGTTTTTAGACTAAAAATGACAATCATATAGCACAAGCATATAGGGGTGTGTGTGTGTAATTATTTATAATAAATTTATTTGTCTTGATATATGTCCATCTTTATCATCACACGCAGTTATCAGGCTAAGCACAATGATGAACATACTGCAACTTCATTTAAAAATAAACATAATAAAAATAATAATAATAGATAAAAATCCAAAGCTGTCATTCAGTGAAGAGATGGATCATTAGGTTGTATGTACGACAGCAAGATTTTTCATAATCAAACTAATGAATTTGGTTGATGGTAAAGACTTTAATGTCAGATTTTTTCATTTGCATGTCAATTTTCTTTTAATTTGAATTCTATAGACTAGTTTGTGTCTGAGTTACAGTAATGCACTAGGAACATTTTAAGGTTTTTTTTTTTTTTTTAAATCTGGTTATTTAAAAAAAAAAAGGAAATACTGACATTTTGGCTTTTGGGATTGCTTGTGGTCATTCAGACTTCCTCTAATTACCATAATGTAATGAATAATCCACTTGTAATATCAGGATGTCATCCAGCTCTATGATTTATTAATTGTGGCTCATTATGATTTGGTGGAAAACCTTCGATCTACATTTTTAACACGTCTACCTGCATCTAATGACAAGCATACTGCTGTGTCGCAGGGCGGCCTTGAATATTTTTAGAGCCCAGACTAGTTTTGATTTATTCTGCGGTCATTCAGGCCTTCCTCTAATGGAGCTAATGTGATGGATGTGTGGAAACTTGAGTTAATGTGTTTAGCTGTGGCTGACAACCTCCATGTTTCTAAAGTGCACCAGTGATGCAGGGTACACAGGAACGGCTTAGGCACGGAGCTTCCATGCTCTCTGACTACTTTCTCTGATTTTGTTCCGGCTTTAAAAGTGTGCTGGTCTTCATTTGTTCGTCTCTTATTCTTCACAAACTAGCTGATGATTTTGTCCTTTAAAAAAACAGACATGCTTTTTTTCCTGTGGTGCTAATACTTTGTACTCATAAAACGAGCAAGAAAAAAGAAAACGCCTTCATCGTTTTATATCCACTTTAATATCTGAAAATGGCTATATTTTCTCTGCACTCTGTTGTCTTATTTGTGAAAATGTGAGAAAAGCTACATCACTGGATTGATAAATGTGTGGATAGAAAAAGAAAAAAAAGACAAATATTCATGTAGTACGGCGCATTTGTGGTGTTTGATGTTTTGTTTATTTATTGATTTATTTATCTATCTGTATATAGAAGTGGCATTTTCATGACAATTGGAGAAATATATAAAATCAGACTGATATTTTAATAGTTATTTTTTATTGAAGTTGAAATAAAAAAAAAAAAAAAATAGGACTCGATGAGGACCAGTGGACCACTGCTGAAAATTAGGCAAAGAATTACGTATGTGTATATTTAGAATTTTATTTAACCTTATTTTGCTTTGTTCATTTTCATTTCATTTTGATTTTTAAATATTGGTGGTAAACAGATCACCGTCTCTGTTTGTCTTTGAAGTCATACATTCATACAGCTTATATACATAAATAGCATTTTGGTTCATTACCCCAGCAGCCTTGCAGATAAAGGATTATGTAGTTATAAAACCTTTCTATGACATTAATTATTAGCGAGTGTAATGATGCAAATTTTAATGTATTTTGCAGCTAAAAATCTGAACAACAAATCCCATTTTATAATTGTATTCTCACTCTGCTGTGCTGCGGATGAGGTCTGAAATCCTCCCCATCTTTTACGACTACAGTTTTATTTCGTTATGCATCAAAGTCGAGCAGCTTAAAGACCATTGCTCTGCTCATTTTCTGCTTCCTGGGAACAATAACATTGTCTTCTCACTTCACTGCTCCTTTTCCTTCCCGTGCCTTTGAATTTGCTCACTTTCAGCCAGGGGTTTTGTCCTCCCTCCTCCTCCTCCTCGTTCTCCTCCTCCTACCGTGCTCCATGGTAATGTGTCAGATGGAGTGCGGAGACGCCTCCGTCAAAACACTCTTTATATGTTTTAAATGTAGTGTGGATGTTACGGTCAGGATTTCCCTACTCTTCATTTAAAACTTTTTTTTTTAACGACTTCACCTGAATGGTAATGTTGCTTGAAAAATATCATGAACATGTTGAGTAAAGAATGTTGAAAAATGCATTTTAAAAACATTTAAGTCAAGTTAATGCTATAGGATAAAGAAGTGTTGGAATTAAACGGATAGTACATGTTTAACTAAAATACTCTGGAGTAACTTTACGTTATAGGCTTTAAGAGTGCAGATTAATCTACAATTTTAAAATAGTTTTAATATCTAAAACTTTGTGTGGGGGGAGGGAGATGAGGCACTTGATATTTAAAATAGGAAGTGTCCCTGAAGACACAGTGAATGTGATGTCAGACGTTTAGCTTTCACTGATTTTTAATTTTTTTTTAATTATTATTATTATTATTATTATTTTATTAAAATGTTCGGAATTATTTCAAACAATTAAAAAAGCAACAAAATTACAGAAGTCACATTTTAAAATCTCGTGCACACTTTTATACACTTATTTATTATACTTTACCCCTTATCCTTATATTCTATGCTGATTTAAAACATTTTTTATTTATTATAATTTGATTGTTTTTTTCTCTAAATATGATACAAAGGATGTTAGAACATGAATATGAGCAATAGTCTATTGATGAAAAGTCATATTTTGATGTATAATTTTAATTAATGTTGAATAACCTCAGATGTATTCAGTAATGTGGTTATTTTCAAAACAGTGATTATTAATAACAGTAATGAAATCTTCCGTAGTGAGTAAGTGAATCAAAAGGTAACGAGCAACAGGAATTGAATACATACTTGTGTTTTAAAATAAAAATAAATTGATTGTCACAAGAAATCTTCAACAATCATATAAAAAAAACTTTGTCATTAATTAAATGGGGAATAGGAATAGGAGCAGGCCACTTGGCCGGTCCTTACCGGAGGAGGAGGAGAAGGGAGGAAAAAAATGCTTGCTAAGCTATCTGTTTCACACATGCACCGACAGAAGGTTCGATATTCATTCGATCGATGAATGAAAAAGCACAATGGCGAAATCAGACAGGGCTCCTTTTCAAATCGGCGTCTCTGACGTCCCGCAGTCTCACGCCTGCAGCCGGAGAGCAAGGGTTACATCAAGGCTGCTCCCTGGACCGTGCAAACGAAGTCTAGACCAATGACCTGCTCAATGACTGCCCCTATTGAAGAGCAGACAAGTTCGCTTGGGGATGAAGAGAAATCGAGCCGGGACTCGCTTTTTGAATCGGGGTGCAGCCCCGTGGCCACTGGGAGGTAAGAGGAGGCATCTGCTTCCATGGTTACGGGCCAGGGCTTGGAGACCTCGCTATTGAGGAGCCTCTGGTTCTCATGCTCCTGCCGAGGCAATGTCACGCATTTTAAGCGGACGAGGACGGTCCAGGACAGACTCCGCAAACAGCATGGCAGCTTTTTGAGAGCAAAACAAAAATGATAGCACATGGCTGTTTTGGAGGGGGAAAAAGAGGGAGGAGGTACAGAGTAGATGTAGAGTGTGTCACATGATCTCGGTGATACCAGTTTCTTATTTTAGAAGAAGATATTATCCGTGGAGGGAGATTTGTCCGTCTCTGAGTGTTTTGTTTTGGGGATGGTTTTTTTTTGTTTGTTTGTTTTTGTATGCCCCTGTTTGGGATGACATAGATTGTTTTGATGGCATCTCTTTTATTCTTTTATTTATTTTGAAAGATGAATAGCAAATGAAAGCACAATAATTATACTGAATGTTTTATAGTGCGTCATCCTATTTATAACTTATTATTTTAATTTTCTCATGATATTTAGGTAGTTTAAAAATACTGTCACTTTTTATTAAATTGTTTGTTGACGTTTTATATTTCAAGTCTTTCTTAAAAAAATGAAGGAAGATCAAACACATTTAATGGCTGGCTTCTCGTGGCTTGTGGACAGCGTGCGTTTAAGGTTCGGGGGGTTGTGACTGTGGGGGAAGTGTTGGAACGTTGAATTTGGTCATGCAGCTGACGCTTGCCCTCCCAGAGTGAAATCAGAGCAGACAGATGGCTGTCTTCTAGGAAGGGCTCAGGGCAGCGGATTTTCTCTCGGATCGTGGGAAAGTCTTCGGCTGAGTTCACCTGCTTGCCGAGCTGCAGCAGGATTAATACGGAGCTGAAATGAACCTCGGTGCAGTGCACAAAGAGGAAAAGAACGACAACACAGAGCAGATCTCAGGACATTACTCGCATTGAGCTCATGTGGCTGGAATGGTGGGTTTTTGAATGTGGAGCTTAAAAACAGGAGAACAGGGCAGGCAATGGTTTCAGCCATTTTTGGATTTGTCTTGATTATATTCTTCACTGTTTGCTTGTCCTTGAGCATTTGGCAAGATCTCTTTTTCCCATAGTTTCACATGGCTTCATTTTCTTGAACTCCAGTGTAAAAGAATATACAGTTAAATATTTTAGATTTAGTTACTTTCAATGTTTCGACTTCATGTTCATTTTAAAAATGTAATTAACCTCAATCCAACAACCAGCAATGTTTTATACAAGTTATATATTTAAAACTTTTATTTTATATATATATATATATAGAGAGAGAGAGAGAGAGAGAGAGATAGGGTTTTGTTTTTGTATTATTTTTACCCCACACAAAATGACTCCACTGAAGCACCAGCACTATGAAGGACTGTGTTGCATTATGAGACGTAATCAATTTAAATAAATAAATAAACAAACAAACAAATAAGTTCCTGAAACTCCTTTCTTTTCTTTCTGAAGCCTGCACAGAATTACCTGTGGACTGGACAGCCACAAACGCACTACTACAATTTTGTAGAAGACCAAAATTCTCCAAGAGAACGGATGCTTGAAAATAAATAACAGAAGACTTCCTTTTTTATGATTCAAAGACGCTTTTTATTCTTCCTATTTCTTTCCTAAGTTATTCTTTCTAAAACCCCAGATGATGGAAACTCAGAAATACGAAATGATTTTACAGTAAATTAATTTCAGATTAATTAAATAAAAGTTTTTGAAATGAATATAAATATGCCTACTGAGTCAATTTTAAAAAGCTTTTTTTATCTTTAAAATAATTAACGACGCACATTATATTTCATTATAGTGACATTTTTGTCCTGATATGAACTCATGATGTATTCACACTCGGGTTATCATCTACATGCTAAACAGAAATATGATTAAAAGGAAAGTGTGGATTAATATTTAATCATCAAAACATTTAAAATATTTAAAAACATGAGTAAATCCGGCTAAGTGTAAGTGATAACTGCAGCCGTGCACGTCCCCAGTGGCAGTGTCATTAGGTGTTTGTTGTGGTCCTGGGTAATGGGGCTGAAAAAGGCATCTGTTGAATTCGCCGTGTGTCATCTGACTTTGGCGTCTTTCAGTGAAGAGGCTGTAAAACAGGAGCTCACAGACTGTAGCGAGGTGCTTTTGGCTCTACTCTTTCGTTTGTTTTTTGTTTTTTTTCTTATGTGAAAAGACGATACTGGCAAGGGATCAGGAATTTGTGCCAAAAGGGATTTAAGGTGAGGACAGAGAGGACTTTGTTAGCGGAATCACGAGAGGAAACTTGTCTTTATGTGCTCTGTCAGAGTCCCTCATGTCTCATAAACTATCTGAAAAGCAGAGGCGTTCGTCTGATCTCTGTTTAAGAGTGCCACTGGTTAGAGTCAAGAGCACTCCAACGGGGCCACAAGATCAAACACAAACATTTCGCCTGCCTATACAATGGTGTTTAATGATATAGTGCTTGACTTGCTGTGTGAATTTGATGTATTTCAGGAATGTTCACAAAGCATCCCAGAGTTGTGATTGGAAGCTGGCTATGATATTGCCCTGAAATTTAAACCCGTGTTTAAACCACCGGATATGTTTGCAAAATTAATTCAGTAATTTTATCGTTTCTTAAAAATACAGCATTCTTGTCGTAAAAATGTCTTTTCTCATAATTTTAGTTTCATTAGGTCAGTTAGCCAAAGGTCTCTGTTTAGATAGCCGTCTGTTTGGCAGCTAGGAGGGGTTGAGGTCTGCACCACCTTCGGGATCGGCTCCAGTCGCTGGAGACGGAGGTCTAGTTTGGACCAGGATCAGGACAAGGGACTAATTGGGTTACTGGGCCTCATTAGCCCTCGGCTTGTCCGTTCTTACATAAATATACGCAGAGACTATTCGAGTCGTGGCTTTGCTAACCTGTTCACGTCATGGGTTATTTTTAAAATGCTAATTTGCCATCGGTCTCAAGGCCAGCCATCATTCATCATCGAGGACAGGAGTGCAGTAATTACACCAGTGTCATGTTTACCTTGCATAGGGTGTAGAGCCGTTCCCATAATGACTGGTCACTGCCAGCTGTTCAAGTCGAATGCTATTTGACAATAAATAAAGCTAAAATTCTGTGTTTGTTACTGGATTATCGAGAGGTTGATTCAACATAAAGGACGTTCTTGGCAGGAAATGTTAAGTTTTCCAAAGCGCGTTCATAACGTGTAGATACAAATGCCATGCAGCTGTCTGATTGTCTGTCACAATAAACAAGGCTTCCCAGATTGAGTTCAGTTCTGAAAACATGGTCAATAGTGTTTATCTTCAAAGCTGCACAAGAAGAGAATTCCAGCATGGTTTTACAATTGTGAATGTATACATTTTGCGCGCAGTCTAAGTCGTGCTAAAAGTGTTGAATGGTTATCAGAGGTCAAGTTTCAAGTTAAAGAAAAAAAACAAATAAAACGGTGCTCTGACAAATGTTGTTTGGAATTGGGTTGTAAACTGTAATACACTGAAAGGTTTTGGGAAGTTCCTCTTGCTACTCATAGCTAGTTTGAGAAGTAGAATAATGTCACTTGACATTACATACTTCACCTTTAATGTTTTGTTTAGGAGCATGCTTTAAGAATAATACAAATCCAAGGAAACAACCGGGGAGGATCAGTTGCAGTGGTGTGTAACCCATTTAAGGTCTTTGTTCCAAACAAAGTGGCCCCCCAGGGTACATGACACTTGTCTCAGTGGTCTCTTATGTGGGATTTAATGGGTTAACACCAAACAAAAGACACTGAGAACATGTAACACAGCAGGGGGAACCCAGTGGTAACGCCATACAGCCATGATTTTTAAACCAGTCAGTTCCTGTTTAGTTTGTTTACGGTACAGGGCTTTGGTGAGTGAACCACATGTTGGAGCAAAATATGCTAGACCAACATCAAGTTATGATTACACCCTAATATGAGATGAAAGGATTATGAAAAACAAACATTTTCATTGCGATCTTGAGAACATACCATAAAAAAAGAATTTTGTCGTTTGGCAGTTTGAACACTTCCACACAACGTAATAATATCACTGCTTTTCCTCTATTTCTGTGGTATTTATAAATAGAGGCAAATAGCAAACCCTTTGGACCGGTTCTGCTCATATTTTCCTGTACGTGACTCAGATACTAACTTTATCCAAATATCCAGAATCCGTGACACAGTGGTGTGTATGCATCACAATTTACCAGAACTACATACAGCAAGGGTGTAATTTAAGTAAATCTGATGGTAGGTTGAGGTGTTATTGTGAATCATTTGTGCATTTTCATCAACAACCAACAATGTCATGCACAAGATTTTCTCACTGTTGCTCTGTGATCAACAGTGTCCTTTCACCTGGGTTTTTGTCTTTATAAAACACTAATTTGCGCATATAATAGCTACCTAGACTGTTTACACGTTTCTCAGGCTGAGATGAAGGTCATTGTTTTCCTGTTCTATAAATGCAAAGCAATTTTGGTTCTGCAAATTTCCTACATAGCACAGAGGAGAATTATAATTACGCCTTTGTGTATCATTCCTGCTGTGGTTCTCTGAGCATTTTGCTGAGTCGACAACATCTCAGGCAGTGGAAAATGCCAAAGGTTTTTTTTTTTTTTCATAATAAATTCTGTTCGTCGTTGCAGTAGAGGGATGCGGTTTAGGCATGAGGAATTTAAATTAGGATACTTAAATGGACAGTGGAAAGAAGCAGGCCATGAAGTAGATGTAAATAGCATAAATAGTCTGTGGGTTGTGTGTTTATATGACCCGGTCTTTATGAAGCTCATAATTGTTTGTAGCTTACATTTCAAGGCATATTTCACTCACATCACCTGGCGCTGAGCATTAAAATGGCTGATGTAAGATGTAGCACACAAAAACTACTTGTTTTATATAGACACTTGAGTGTCAGTATCTTCACTAGTTCATGAATTATGTTTATTGAATACCTTTATTTAATTACAGCTGCATTTTGAATTTTCTTTTCAATTGTCTGACGATTGTAATGACAAGATGGTATCATACTGAGGATTACTTTACGCAGTATGATGAATGTTTTCTTGCTTGCAGGCTGCTTAACATTTGTCTTAGAAATGTATAAAATGGCAGGTTTTTTTTATTAATGTCAGTGGAAATCTTTTTATTGGAGAAATCTTTTTGCATAACCCAAATCAGGCATGGAGCTTTTCAGTGAATTTCGTTTAAAGAAACATTCCTAATGTCGGATTTATTTCCAGCACTGCTGCCTATTATCATTGCTGAATTATTGTGTTATAACCTACATTTGTTTCGTTTTACCTGTGTGTATTATTTCTTAATATCAGTGTTAGATAAACCAATGTCCTTTGCAAAGATTTGCATGATGGACACCCTGAATGAACCAATTAGTAATTAAAATCTCACTATCGTTCACCTTAGTTTTCGTCAGACCAGTTAGGGTGATACTTTTTCAGTCCATGGTGAATGCCAATTTTTATCAGTTTCAAGAGCGTTTATGAAGTCACACAATAGAGGTTACATTTATACTTTCCAAACTCAGATGCTTGAAATTCATAGTGCATTGATTAGTTTTCTGCTGTTAAGAGAACAATAAGCTGAGCAGTATTTGGTCCAGGTAATCAATGCATCCTATTCAGAAACTGATTAAGCTTCCAGTTTTAAATGAAGGCGTTTTATATTCGTGATCCTGCAAAAAAGAAAGAAAGAGACTCAAAGTCATGTCTTGTTCTATTGAACAGAGCTTAAGAGAGACCTTGGGTTGGCTGAGCCCCTCAAAGAGATGCCTTCCTTTCTCAAAGTCGGCATTAATTAAATTAGCACTACTCATGCTGTGACATTGTTATCAGGGACTTCCCTTGAAATGGACTGATTTCTCTCCACTAATGGAGCCTTGACTAATCCAGGTTGTCCCCATACAGGGAATTTTGGGGTACAGCTGTAAAAAAAAATGTGGTTCATCTTTTATGTTTTATTTTTAATCTAGACTTTTGACTAGGGAGCTTAGTTTGCCTAGCAACATACACCAAAGTGAAGATTTCTTTGTATGGAAATGACAGGAAGGTAATGGAGTGGTAGTCACTTCCTCCACTGGCATCCGATTAACTTACGACGTCGACTATTGTTTTAACAACGTGTTTAATGGGAATAATTTGGTCAACTAATCACCTGCACTCCTATTGGCCACGTGTTTTCAATATGCGTCGTGCACCAGCTCTCTCCTTCCCTTTTCCCTTGTCAACAGCCTGGTTTCTGTGCTCGTCCCCACCCACAGGAGGCAGCTGCAGCCAATGGGGCTTGCTGAAAAAGTGCCTGTTTAGTCTGGGCCCGCGCGTCCTGAATTGATTGGCAGTCGGGTCAAACAAAGTCATTTTCTTGGCACGTTGCCTGGCAAACCTCTGCAAGCATTTAATGAAAGGTAGAAGGCTTGGCCTCTTTCCACTGGGAAACTGAAGATCTCTTTTTCAAAGACGTACCTTGCCCTCCACCTTCCTTTCTTCTCTCTCCACAGAGCTTTAACCCAGAAAATTAGAGCGCTGGAAGCTTTTTACTAAATTACATTCAAAGAATTGCATGTGCAAGTTGCTTCAGTTTGTTTTTGGACAAAAAAATAAAATAAAATGGAGTACGAAATATACATTTTAGCAACTCCATCAGCAACTCTTCCCCTTTTTTCTCTGTTTTGTTTTGTATTGGGAACAACTGAAGCAGATCAGGTTCAAGGCTGCCAGAAGGATTGTTTGCCTGTGCATACAGTCAGAATAACCATCACATACTTCTTTAACCTGCACATCGCTCTTACCTTGCTTGCAGCAGTATTAAATTAGCAGTGATGAAGCTCCCTCTCTGCTGCAAGTCTATTTGGCTTTGAGGCCAAAATAACACTTCCTCCCTCATGAGCTGTCTAGAATAAGATGCAGATATAATGTTTCTTAAGAGCTTATATCCAGTCATGCAGGCTTTCCGTGAAGATTAACATGGCATGTAAAAATAATATTTGACATTTCATTTTCATCAGGAGTGATTCAGTTCAGAGATGCTGGACGTGTGCACTTGACTGCAGTAAAATATAGGCTTCCATCCCTGGGGTTTTTTTTTTGTGTGTGTGCATGTAAGTAATAAGGCAAATTGAAAATTTTTTATATGATATGATAATCCATCATACCTGCGGACATCGTTGTAGTATGTCAATAAATAGCCACAGTTAAGTAAATGCAGTGATTATCGATCAACTGTATTTTTGTCTGCCTCTGCCACCCCCTGTGCATTGTGCACTTGGTTCGTTCCGATGGTGGCACTGCATTATGGCTGTTTCGCATTACAGGGACGTCTGTCTGATATTCCCCCCTGTCTGGTTTGTAATGGTTTGTCCCGTCCTGTGGGAAAACCTTCTTTTTTTTGCCCTGGTCCCTGTTGAACTTTGACCCTGAGCTGCCTGTTTTTCTGAATATGAAATTGTCCTTTTTTTTTTTGGGACATTGAAGCTGGGGGAGGACACGAAAACAAAGATGCAGGAGAACCATTTCCATTTCGCAATGCGTAGTAGAGATTAAGGATAAAAGAGGTCCACTTACGGTTACTATTTCTCTTTTTCCCCCCAGTACTCTCTTGGACGATGGAAGATTTGAAGCAGAAGATGCACATAATGCATAATTTATGTATGTTTATAAAAGTAATGTTATGAGTGTGCATACACGATGGCCTGGAGATGTTTGAATTTTCAACCTTTATTTTCTTTTTACCCTTTTATTATTATTAATCACCATCCAAGACTAAAACAACTTTTGCAGCTTCATTTTTTAAGTCATTGCAGTGGTGAAGAAGCTTGGTGCATAGTGGACACGCTACAGTTAGAATTTAAGCCTAAATTACATGCAAATTAAAGGATAAAATTATACAAAGTAAAAAAATAATAATAATTAAGGTATCAAGATACCACGAGTTGTCCGAACAGCTTGAGTGCACCTTGGCATGGATTCTACACATCTCTGAATCTGCCCTAAAGGGATTGCTCCAAAAGATATTTGTTAAAAAAAAAAAATTTTTCAGTACTAGTATACAAGCACTGTTCCTTACCTGTTTGGACTGGAATTTATTTTCAGACAGAAAACACTGGATCATATTCAAAAAGGATTTTAGAGGTTCTGGCCTAACAAAAACCATAAAGTGTGTTAG
Organism: Notarius quadriscutis; assembly: GCA_026167865.1. Taxonomy (NCBI): domain Eukaryota; kingdom Metazoa; phylum Chordata; class Actinopteri; order Siluriformes; family Ariidae; genus Notarius; species Notarius quadriscutis. Next base: position 3,964,955 of record JANZLB010000018.1, read on the forward strand.
TAAGGTGTTGGACCACTATGAGCATCCAGAACAGCTTCAGTGCATGCTGGCCAGATGGATGGATGGATGGATGGATGGATGGATAGATAGATAGATAGATAGATAGATAGATAGATAGATAGATAGATA
>JANZLB010000018.1:3986195-4008780 GCA_026167865.1 Notarius quadriscutis
GTTAACTGGTGACTCTAAATTGACCGTAGGTGTGAATGGTTGTCTGTGTCTATGTGTCAGTCCTGTGATGACCTGGCAACTTGTCCAGGGTGTACCCCGCCTTTCACCTGTAGTCAGCTGGGATAGGCTCCGGCTTGCCTGCGACCCTGTAGTACAGGATAAAGCGTCTAGAGATAATGAGATGAGATGGGATGGCACATCTACACAGGACTTGCTCTCACTCCAGTTTTCAGCTTATTCTGGTACAAAATCAGCAACACACAAACATCAGTGTTGTGCAACTGTATATGCATTCCAAATCTCTCCAGCAAGGAAGCATTTTTCTTTGCTGGGGCAAGTACGGTGTGCCAAGAGGAACACTAGCTATGCAGTTGCAGTAGTAACCCACCAGGTAGCTTTAGAACTATATAAACATGTAAGAAGCACATCTATTTTGCAGAAATTCATAAGAGGTTATTTCTAACTCTGTTACAACCACCCTCACTGAATTTTGCCCAAAACTACAGAAGTGCAAGCCATTATGTTCACCTCAACTCAAAAGAAACCCAACACGACATGGTTACATATACACTCCAACTTGAAAAGTATCCCCAAAAGGACGAAGTGGAAGGAGAGTGGCACCAAACTCACTACCAGCTTCTGGAAGTAGGATGTAGTCTACACCCCACACAAACCATATCCAACACACAGAAACAAGTCCCTATTCCTGGACTCTGACTCACTTATGGTGAAGCTATGCCATATGAAAACTATCCAAAAATACTGAAAAACACTTAAGCTACATTGAAACTAAGTTGCACTCAAAAACTCAATGGAAAATTTGAAACATTGACTGAGAAAATTTGTCAACGAGTTGACCGGCATCACTAACTATACCCTGTTTGGACATCTGACACAGTAGACAGTTAACTGGTTTTACTATCCATCCAACACATGTCCTAACTCTGTGTATGGTGCTAGAATCTGAGTGAGTGGAGAGTGGTCTCATACTGTGTGCATCGACTGAGTGAATTGTAGTGTGTGTGTGTGTGTGTGTGTACTCTGAGTGTCAACTGAAGAAGCATGTGTGGAGCTGTGTTCAGAGCTCAACTCTGTCTGTGTCTGTGGGTGTAAACTGCCTGTATGTCCAGATTCAATGCCCATACTCATGACATCTTCAGGTGAGCCATCCAGTGAATGGCTATCTGCATTTGCAGTTGTCAGGCTGTCTACCCACTCCTGAGTTCTGCTCCCAGCACCTTCTTCACCCATATCAGACATCAATCCATCCATGTCAGACACATCACTCAACTCATTCTTGCAGGAGGACACAAGGGTGTGATTGGAGACACTGTCCACATCTACAGGCAAGAAGTTAATAAACATCAACAGGTTGTGGTGCACAACTCTTTCTTGACCTGTTTCAGGATGTCAGATCCGATAAGCATGGGTGGAGGCATTAACACTCACAACAGTTTATACTGTAGACTCCCATTGATCAACTGTCTTTCATTTCCCTCTGTCGCGTTTGTTAGACACCAGAACTCAGTCACCCACAGCAGTCAACTTCCCTTTCGCATGGCCGTTATAGAACTCTGCCTGACGATTCTGCTCCTTGTTGACATGTTCCTGAGCAATAGCCATGGCCTCTTGAAGGTCCTTTGTTAGGGACACCACATAGTGGTCATAACTACTGATCTCTGGATCTTTCAGGACGTTCTTGAAAAGGATATCAACAGGCAGACATGGTACTCTGCCATACATAAGGTAAAAGGGGGGTAGCCTGTGGTTTCATGCACTGTGCAATTATACATGAACGTCTGGAGGTGTTGAGGCCAGTTGTGTTTAGCATCGGGTGAGAGGGCTCAAATCATGTTACCCAGTGTTCTGTTGAAATGCTCCACATTACCATTGCCCATTGCATGATACTGTGTAGTCCGGGACTTCTTCACACCGGCAACCTTCAACAGTTCACTGATCAGCCAACTTTTGAACAAGACACCCTGATCAGAGTGGATTCTTTCAGGAAATCCATAAATGCAGAAGTATTTATCCCAAAGTTGCCTTGCTACCTGTTTAGCAGACTGATCACAACAAGGAAAGGCCTGTGCTAGCCTGGTAACATGGTCCATCACCACCAGCGCATCAACAGACTTCTTGTTAGAATCCTCTGCAGTCCAAAAATCTATACACACAATTTCCAAAGGTGCAGAGGTCTTTATACTCTCAAGAGGTGCCCTTCCCTCTGGATCGGCTGTCTTGCTGATGACACACCTAGGGCATTGGCAGAGGTAGTCCTTGACATCCTGGTCTATATGAAGCCAAAATAACTGATGATGGGTGAGACTCAAGCTCCTAAATTGCCCCTGATGACCAGCACAGGCATGAATACCTTTGAGGACCTTAGATCTGAATGAGTCAGGGACCACAAACTGATGCCACTTCTTCCTAGACACCTGATCTTTAGACATTCTGTAGAGGATACCATTGCAAGTAGTCAGTTTCTCCCAGTGTTTAAGGTATCTCATGACCATGACAGGCTCCTTTGATTTCTCTCTCCTAGATGGATGTCGGCCACGATCCACAAAGTACAGCACCCTGGAGAGAACAGGATCATTCAACTGTCCTTCATGCAGCTCTTGCTCAGTGAACACAGGCAGGGGTTCTTCATCAGGGGGAACTAGCTGTGGGAGCTGCTGAAGGATGTTGGCAGCTCACACCCTGGTGCTGGACTCCCATAGGCTGTGTGTGTCAAGGATGGCAGACTTCCTCTTTGGAGAAGGACCAGTTTTTGGCATAGTCAGACACATAAAGCTTGTCCTCTCTCACACTATCACAGTCATCTTGATTGGTGTTTGACTGCCTGAAGGCATCCTGGATGGAGTCAGAAGAGACAGGCACTGCTTTCACAAGGAACTCACTGTAAGGTTCTTGCAACAATTGTCTTCTAACAGCTGACTTCACAAATGGCTGACAACTCAGTGCATCCACAACAGTGTTCTTGGATCCGGGGATTTACTTGATATCGAATACATAGGATGCCAACTTCACCACCCACCACTGCTCGCAAGCATCTAGTTGTGGTTTGGTCATGATGTGTGTGAGGGGGTTATTATCCATCCACACAGTGAAGGTATAACCCTTAAGCCAATGACTAAATTTGTCACACACGGACCACTTTAATGCAAGGAATTAGAGGCGATGAACGGGGTACTTCTTCTGAGCTTGTGAAAGGACTTCCTGGCAAAAGCCACTTGTTGGGCCACACAGTCACCCTCCTGAATCTGCAACAAAATGGCTCCCAATCCATCTAAGGAAGCATCAGTGGATAACACGAAGGGACAAGTGAAGTCTGGGTGTGCTAAAACTACAGAGGTCACTAATGCTGCCTTCAGATCCTCAAAAGTTTTGTGATGGTCTGGCATGCAATCAACAGGTGTCAATTTTCTGAAATGTGCAGGGCATTTTGTGCGTGGTCTTCCCTTGCGCTTCTGTTTCTGGCCAGCCAAGAGGTCAAAGAGTGTCTTTGCTATGGTAGAGTAACTGGGAACAAAGTGCTGGTAATAGTTCACCATGCCCAGAAATGACCTGACACGAGACTGAGACAGGGTGACTCCATCAGGCTCCATCAGATCTGCAGTGGTCATTCTGCTGACAGACTCGACTTTTGCAGGTTCTGTGGACACACCAGAGTCATCGATGATGTGCCCCAGAAATTTCACAGACCTCCTGAGCAGCCAACACTTCTTTGGAGCCAACTTTAGGTTGTGCAGGCAAAGGTGACTGAAAACCAGCTCCAGTCTTTCGAGAGTCAACACCTTGGTTGGTGCAAAGACCAGCAAGTTATCCAGGTAGCACAGCAGGCTGAGAAAGTTCTGGTCACCAAATATGCTGCCCATCATCCTCATGAAGCTGGCTGAGCTGTTGCATAGACCCTGAGGGAGATGGTTATACTCGTATAAGCCCATGGGTGTCATGAACGCAGAGTATTTGTGGTCCTCTTCATGCAATGGCATATTGTTAAAGCCAGACATGAGGTCCATAGCATTCCTACCCAGGGCAGCTAAGCAGTCAGCTTGGTGTGGAAGGGCAGACAGAACAGCCTTTCATCCATGAGCTGAATCCGATGCATGAACCTCCTGGCTTCACCACAGTCCAGGTGATGGCAGGAGAAGATGTCAAGTCAAGTTTATTTGTATAGTGCTTTAACAATAAACATTGTTGTAAAGCAGCTTTACAGAATTCGATCGACTTAAAACATGAGCTAATTTATCCCTAATCTATCCGCAATGAGCAAGCCTGTGGTAATGGTGGCAAGGAAAAACTCCCTCAGGCGACATGAGGAAGAAACCTCGAGAGGAACGAGACTCAAAATGGAGCCCATCCTCATTTGGGCAACAACAGACAGCATGACAATAATATTAACAGTTTTAACATGAAGACAGTTTCGTTGATGTTATAAACTCTTCATTGATGGAAACTTGAGTGCAAAACCATTCACAACAACGGCAGTCCCATACTTGACCACAAGATCATCCAGCTTTATTCGCCAATCTGCAGACATGTGACAAGACTCAAGACTCAAGGTCTAGGTCTCTCAAGCCAACATGTTCCAGTCTCTCCTGCACAGTCTCAACATTCACCATAGGCACCGATGCTCCAGCAGGCCCAACAGACGTAGCCTGCTGAGAGCTCCTGAGCTCTCGGACCTCCATGTTCTCCAGCGCTAGACAGGTGAAGACATCAGCAAGCTTGTCATTCCTCCACAGCATGACAGGGCTGACTGAGATGTTTAGGATCTTGAGAGGGACCCACCTGTCACCCCAAAGAGGTGTTATGACTCTGGCAACCATAATGCCCCTGGGTGCAGAACAAGAAGATGTCGGCTCAGTCAGGACAGTACAGCTCGGAGATATCTTGATTTTTTTAAGTAGGGTGCCCCACACAAGAAACTCACTGCCAGCTGACAGAGTGACAGCTCTGTTGCATCTGACTGTGCCAACCTTGTCTGGTACTGCATTGTCAGACTAATGTTCCAGGCCAGCAAGAAGAGAGAGAAACTGCTCAAGTTCTTGATCATTTGAGCCAGATGGTGACACCGCTGCCCAACAGCTTGCATCAGTCTTGAATTGACAAACTAAATGCCTGAAGACATTAGAACCAATGATCAATTCATCTTGTTGATTTTCCACAATGAAAGTGGGTACTGATACTCTACATCCATACACCACCATGTCGGGATTCACCACTGATTCAGGTTTCACGGCTCCACATCCTATAAACATGAAGTTGGTGGCCTCCTGACTGCTCAAATCAATTGCCCCAGCTTCAATAAGTTTCTTCTGTGCTTCAGCACTCAACGAGCAGGCCACTGAACCACTATCGAACATAGCATGAAGAGTCACCTTGCTCTCAACTACAACAGGAGGGTAGAATACAGTGGTGTTTGAAAGTTTGTGAACCCTTTAGAATTTTCTATATTTCTGCATAAATATGACCTCAAACATCATCAGATTTTCACACAAGTCCTAAAAGTAGATAAAGAGAACCCAGTTAAACATCTCATTCATTATCTCTAGACGCTTTATCCTGTTCTACAGGGTCGCAGGCAAGCTGGAGCCTATCCCACTTTGTCCAAATTTAAGGACCACATTGCATTTCCTTTCATTCTTTCACCAAACCACACATCATTGTTAACAATGATATGACAAACCGTGTTAAAATGGCGTTTGGATATCAGCACGCACCAAGCCTGCGTACATGAGGGAGCCATTTTCATCCTTCACTGCCTTGTGTGTTTGCTTAGCCTCAGTGAAGGCTTCCTCCATCCCACCAGGCCTTGACATTTTACCCAGTGCTCCAAACCAGTGATTTACAGACAGAATCCAGACCTAAACAGGACGTATGAAACGTAATGTTGAAACCGTACCATATGGGAAAGGTCTCTGTGTTACGGTCTCTGCAGTGTCGCGCGTCTTTGATATACAGTCTCGCGTCACTCAGAGGAAAACACAGAGTATGTGTTATAGCATGCGCTCAGGCATACAGAATGACTCGTCCCGAACCTTCGTTCCTCCCTCTGCCTCTCAGCAGGACACAGGCGCTGTCTCTGCAGAACGAGGACACTGGGTTGCTTTGGCTGCACGCCATTGCTTGTGAAGCACATTTGAGCAGACCGGAGAGGAGAGAAAATATGGAGGAGGTTCTGAAATCTGCCGCGTCGTTTCACTGTCATGAAGTAAGACCTGTCGATGTGAGCGAAATTGATTTAGGAGCGTGAGTCACTGAGAATCATTCATCAATGCGGTGAGCCGTCGTAAATGAGTGTTTTGACTTGAAAACTCGGGCGGCAGAAACACAATGATGAATATGAATTGAATCTGAGGAGAGATCAGTGAAAAAGATGTGGAATTTACAGGTAAATCCATTACATAAATACTGGTGCCTTGTGTGTGTTTTGTTGGGGTTTTTTTTATTGCTGGGATTCTCAGTAACTCAGTGACGAGGTTTCTCCTGGAACTGTCTCAGGAAAAGCCTTAGGAGATTTACATCCACAGCTTTTTTTTCTGCTCCAGAGGCAACGTGAACACCAGATTCACATGGCTTGTTTTTTTATGTTACTGCGTATTTCTAAAGAGCCAGTGGGGTAAAATCGGAGTTAACAGCTATTAATTAAAGCACAAACAAATGGTCTGTTGCATTAATGCAGGTTTGATTCATGAACGCAGACTGGATTTAATATGCTTCTTGTCCCACTGACATGATGTCCAACATGAGATTACAATAAATGTGTAGAAATTCTAACAAGTCAGACTAATTTTGTTGGATTTTCTGTAATGAAAACCTCCAAGCACTTACTCCACCTCTCACTTTAACTTCACACTTTTCTAACTTTTCATAAAAATACAGCTGGGAATTTGATCATCTCCAGTGTCATTGTTTGAATAATTAATTTGTTACTCACTCGGAAATATTACTCATTGTACCAATTGTTTTATTCCCTCATTTTGATCGTGAACTGCTTTCATTTTTTTTTTTTTAATTTTATAAACGTCTTGGCCAGTGATTGAAAAAACTTTACATAACGTGCATTGTGAAGAGGTCTTTCAAGTTTTTTTATTTAAGTGTTGTCAGGATATTTTTTGCCATCTCATCCTTCTCTAATCTGAAACTTTACAAATTTTAAAAACTTTTCTCAAGAAGTATCTCAAGTTGTTGCAGACCATGTTTTATGCTTTTATATGTTGCAACCTACAACAAGACTATTTTTTAGCTGTTGGTTTGTTTTTGTTTTTTTTTTTATTCCAGTGTACATGCAAGTTGCTTTGTGCGAATTCGGACATTTTTTTTTAATCCTGACACTGATCAGACTAGATGTGCTGCGTGACAGAAGTAGTACCAAATCCCTGGCTTTACATTTAACTCCCTCCTCTTTGGACTTGGCTTAGCTGTTCCATCTATCATTGCGGATCTTTATTCCACTTAAATCTGATGTTAGGAAAGTTTTTCTTTCTTTCTTTTTTCCAGTGGAGCTGGCATTTTACTGTGGAAGCACTGGGTTTTTCTGGGTAAACCGAAAAGAAGCTTTTCACTTTGCAAATTCGGTGCTGGTGCTTAAAACTAGGCAGACACTGAGAGGTGAACTTGCAGGAGTTTGTTTTAAGAGTCAGTTTTTGTCCTCACCCCCTGAACCTTGATGGTTCCTCCAGATGTAGCACAGCGAAGCGTGTCAAAAAAAAAAAATCCCGCCGCCTCAGCAGAATCAGATCCAGCTGGCGTGGCTAGCCGAGCTACAACTCATTGGTTACAGCTGGGCTTCGATTTATGTGATAGCTGAACAAATAAATTACAGGATTAGATAGGGCAGGAAAGAGGACACTTTTGTTTCACTCCATCGTCGGCTTCAGCGAATCCGCACCTCTCAAGTGTATGCAAAGGAATGGCCTCGGATATTAATGGGGATTTAATAGCATACCATACCAGAGTTCTCATTTTTTAAGAAAAAGGACTTTCTTAATTGATTTGAGGAAAAGAAAAAATATATACTTTTCTTGCACAGATCTGGACTTGGGAAAAAAAAATCCGTCCTTTTTATTGAATTCACAATCATGTGACAGGTTTTGAATGAAAACCAGAATCAAATTAAAAATTCATAATTATCCCATAATTCTCATCAAGTGTACACAGGACAGTATTTTAACGTTAGCATCAGGCAGTCTAAATGTCTAAATATCTCATTCGAAATGTTCTCAAACTATTCACCAACTTGTACGTATTCTTGCACCTACAGTACAAAATGTTTCTTACGAGTTCTTACGAAATGCAGCTTTTATTTTTCTTCTTTTCTATATGACCAGTTTTGCTTAAAAAAATTAAGATATCTACTGCTCGAAGTCGGCAATATGACGATATAATAGCAAGATTGTGATACGTTATACCACAATACACTTTTCTTAGTTATTGTGAGCATCAGGAAATCTTATTATACATTTCATTTTTTGGTTTTTTTTTTTAGTTATTACAGTCGTTTGACTGGATAAAGCTCAATAAATAACATTGTAAAATATAAATTTTAGAATATAAAAATAAGTATTTTATTTTACCTCTTTTCAGTGTTAGAAGATGAAATTCTGTAGAAGAAAAAATAGATTTTTGGGTTTTGTTTTTGTTTAGATTTTAAAAAGTAGCTAGAGAAATATCACAGAAAACAATCATGATATGATATTTTTCTCATACCAGCCATTCCTATCAACACTTCTACATTTCTGATGTCGGTCTGTTTTTATTTTAAAAGGTCTTCATTCTCAGACCTGGACACTGAGTTTTGGACATTCACTCGTGTGTTTTGTTGTTTGTTTGTTTTTTGTTTTTCGGTTGTGAAAGTTATAGGGTCTCAGCGTAGTAAAGATCTAAACTTTCCTTATTCACCCTCCTTATTGTGTATCACATTCCATGTTTTCCTTTTCCATGATACAGTTAATAACTTTTAAATGTAAGAAAACCAAACAAAAGAAGAGTCCGGACAGGCAGAAAAACGGAAAAGAAAATCATCACGTTTCTTACAATGCTAAAGACATTTGTGAAGAAAGTGTAAGGAATTGATTTACGTCTGTGTCTCATAAGTGCAGGAAAGCCATTCTCTGGACAAAACATTGCAGAACATGTCAAGCTTTGAAGCTTTATTGATAACCTTCATTTTCCTCATAACACATCAGCGTGTTTTAACGTAATTCAATACATGCATGGATTATTTGTAGGTGCATTGCATCAGTCGCACATTCTCATATGTAATTGATTGTTTGTGTGTGTGTGTGAGATTGAACACTTAGCCTGCTGCCCTTCACCCGTCCAAGTCCAGAACATCAGTGAACATGACCTGAGCATCACTGGTGGTGATAAAGTCTGCAGTGAGTGAACAAGTGAGCTGGTTTTCAGCCAAGGTGCTCGAGACACCGTGCTGGTTTTTGTGTAGAGACAGACCGGGTAATAAAATGCCCAAATCCTATTATTTGATGGCAAATAAATACGCATATGATGTACATGACTGAGGCATCATTGATCTGTCTGGAGTCAGGACCGGCCTTGCTGCATAAAGCACTTTCTCCCATCAATACACCCGTGACCTTTGACCTCTGGGACAAATCAATGGAATTGATCAGCGGCTGCAGACTGGACTGTCATCTACAGGGACCAGACACGATGGTCATTAATGCTGGTCTGTGTGTGTGTGTGAGAGAGAGAGAGAGAGAGAGAGCGACTCACACAACCCCCTACTCCATGTCACTACTCTCTTGTGTGTTTGTTTTACTCGTTCATTCATTTGCTATTTTCTTCAAGATTATTATTCAACATTATCTTAGCCTTCATCCTTCATTAAACCAATGTCATGCTGATGGCGCTACAACACAGATTTCTCCAGATTTCATTTCGGCTCATGTTTGGAGTGACGTGACGGCTTTTTTCTTTCAGATAAAGAAAGACTGCAGAGTTATCTGGATCAACGTCTTGTCTTTTTGAGCTCTTGGGTCTGTTTACTCGTTAGTTGGACACTACTTAACTTATTTTACACCACAGCAAATAATATAGCAATTATATACATATAAATAAATCATACAATCATCTTCAGTATAGGTAGATTTAAATAATGTTTCTCTTCATGAGATTATTATCAAGCAAATATGATTTATGATTATTAAACCTGTGTCTCTGCATTTTTTTAAACTAAATCCAAGCTGGAAATTGACATGATTTTAAGTTCAGTTATCTGCGAATAGAAGGAGATTTCTCTGAAATGAGTAAAATGTCGAGAAAAAGTTTTACTTATGGTTTGAATCTCATAATGAGAACTATTCTGTCAAATCAACTATGCGAGCAATATTTTAATTTGCTAAGATTGCTTTTTTTTGTTGTTATAACGCTGGAACATTTTTTTTTTTGCGCATTGAACAAAATGGAGATTATGTCGGAAAATGATACGCATTTGTGACACCTATTTGTAATAGACAATGCAGACATGCGAAAGTTTTCGTTTGACTCATCCTTGTCTATACTGTCAGATTTGTTCACGATAAACGATGTTAAGATTTTCTCGGATAAGTCGATGCACCGTGTGAGATGAGATCTATCTTAACCCATTTTAAAGTGAATTCTTTACATTTGACGATACCTGGGAATGATCTGATATTTGCGAAATCAATATATCGAGACAACCCCGACTGTTAGCTCTGTTCATCTTGATACGTTTCAAATGTTTCAGTGAATAAATAGTGCAGAGTTTCTCAGTGCAGAGGGTGTAGAAAATTAGTGCTAATTTTTTTTTTTTTTCTTTTTCTTTTTTTGATCCTTTGTAGTAGCAACCTCGTGTAAGTGTTGATTCACACCGTGTCGAGAATGCTCTTTTCTCAACAAAATGGCGGTGAGCTGAGCATCACGAGTCGTTTGGTGTCTGGCTCATGCATGCGTGTGTGTGTTTACGCGTTTGCGTTTGGGTTAATGGTTGTCTCTAATGTGTGTTGTGTGTGTAGGGACTCAGCTGCGCTTTATTGTCTGGACTGTGTGTGACGGCGGCCCTCTGCTGACGGTCCGTGTGTGCATGAGCTTGGCCACCGGCCCAGACACTGCCACAGCGGTAATAGAGTTGATTGATCACCATCACTCCTTCAAGGTTTCCCTGCTGATTTCACCAGCCCTCACTGCTGCAAACCACACACACACACACTCCGACACCCTTCTTCATCCTGAACCAGCATGGCGTGTTCTCATATCGGCAAAGTCGCCTCTCGGATCGCCATTAGGTTGAACCACAGCCCCTCATCTAGTCTGCTCCATTCTGTGTGTGTGTGTGTGTGTGCCCGCCAGGCTCTGCATTGCAGTGCGGTCGACATCGGCGGTGTTTGCATTAAGCACATAATCAATGACTGGCTGTCAGCGTAAGGGTCGCGACCCCCATCTGCGCCACGGGGAGCGGCGAGAGAAGGTCACAGGTTGCGAGATTAAGACAGGGCCGTCCTGAAGCGCTCCCAGACAGATAAATCAACCATCATCCCATCTCATCAAATGTGTCTGCTTCTCCGAGAATTGATTCAGACTCCATGACTGACTGGGCTTTACTTTCTTTTTTTTCCTCAAAAAAAGAGACTGGTTGCTGCTTTGACTGAAGAATTTCATGAGCTTTTTTTTCTCTTTTTTTTTTCTTAAGTGTTGTTTGATGAACTGCAATGGTTTTGTCATATGGCACTACGCTTTGTGTGTGTGAGAAGAAAAGTTATGCTTCCCAGAGGCTGATCAGTTTATTCCTGAACATTCTACAACATTCCACTAAATGTCATCGTCATTTATGCTTTGTTTGTACCTGAAACCTGTTTAAACTAATTGAATAGTTAATACTATATGAATTTGTAATCCTGGAATCATTCAGCATACTTTTAGATCACATTTCCCTCCAGATATGATCGCATCACTTTGCTCTGGCTTAACGTTTTTTTGGTTTGGTTTGGTTTTTAACGTGCTTTCAATATTTTAACATACCTTCTGTGTGTGTGTGTGTATAGCAACAGCGAGCTTGCTGTCCTGCTGGCTGCGCATCTTGTGTATGAGCATGTGTTTTGCAAACCCTTTTTTTCCCTAAAGGAAAGGATTGATCAGTGCAGGAGGAAGGCTTTGCAGCAGTTGAGATGGACTGAGTGAGACTGAGGAGAGAGAAAGAGAGGAGAGGAAAGGAGAGGGAGGGCGCGTAGTGCGGCACACTGTTGCCGACTGGATATCAGACTTGCCAAGGCGCTGGAGAGACTCTGCCAGACAGGTGTGGCGACCTGGAGGAGAAGAGGAAAGGGGAGGGGGTCGCTGGGGGAAAAGATTGAGAGTGGTATTTTTTGGGGGTGAGTGACCGTTTCCGGTATTGGGGTGCATGGGAAAGTGTGTATGAGATGAAAGGGAGAGAGAGAGATTGCACTGATTTGGTGTCATGGGGTGGGGGTGAGAGTGGGTGTTGGAGGTAGACGACTGCCTCGTCACCTCACATACTCCTGTCCCACCTCAGTGACCTGCCTCTGTCTGGGATAGCTCACTCACCTTCTCTCTCTCTCTCCCTCCCTCTCTCTCTCTCGCACAGTGTCTTTCCTCTTACCTTTTACCGTTACTCTGAAATGACAAATCATACGTGTCGGCTCTGACGGCGTGCCTGTGTTCGTGTGAGGCAAGGAGGAGGGGTCGTTTAAGGCGCATGTCGAGCTGTTCTCATTTCCGGCAGCGTCCACTCATTCCCTATTCCCTCGAGGAGGAGGAAGCTGGCTGATTGTTTGTGGGGGGAGGAGTCTGGTAGTGATGTGTGTTTGTGTGCAAGCGTGGCGAAAAACAACATTTTGGCTGGCGCGTGCGCTTTTGAAATTGATGCCTGGCCAGTCTGATGTCGGGACTAGCAAGAAGGTGGTGAGAAAGCTGGCGCTGTCGTCTCTGCTGATCGATCTGGTGATCACGTCTGAATGACAACTTCAGTCCAGAACGGAGCGCTCCACTGTCAGAAGGAGGAGGGGGGTGGCGGGGGTGTCGCAGTGACTGTGTGTCTGAGTTAAATGAGTGCAGGTTGGGGGGAGTAGGGGGGAGCTGAGGAGAACTGCAGCCGCCGCCGATCAGCGTCTCACACTTTTTTTTTTTTTTTGCTGATACCGAATCGTTTGCGAGAGGCGCGAATCCCGAGTCCTTCCCCCTTTCTCTGTGTCTGAGCTGCACCTCTGCCTTTCCGTACAAGCCTCTTGCAGCAGATCAGCAAGGTGAGGGATGCACACTAATGCTGTGGCTCTGAAGACAAAGAAGAAAGAGAGAGAGAGAAAAAGAAAGAGACTGACCGTCTGACTGGGGGCTTACCTCAGCCAACAAAGGCTAGTTAGCGCAGAGCAGGGTGCCACGGACTCGCCGCTGCGTTTTTGACGGAGAAATGAAAAAGTCTGTAAAGGCGTGTTCTTTTTTAAAACTCGTTTGCTCTTTATCGGTCGTGCTGCCTTCTTTCGTCCGGTTGGGTCAGCGTTCGGATTGTAGCGACTAGCGAGGAATGCAGGACAAGTTATCTGGTGAAAAATCAGGGTGGAGAGGAGGGGAATTGTGTGTGTGTGTGTGTGTTTTGATATCCTGATCCATCTGCAGAGGGCCGGTGTTGTTGTATGGTACCAGACAGAGCTTTGGCCCGCCGAGACGAATAGAGCCGGACGCTGAACAAAGAGCATCCATACAGGAAAGAGTGCGTGTGTGTAAATGTGTGTGTGTGCATGAAAAAGAGAGAGAGAGACAGGATCCTGGTTCTTCCCCCCCACACACTCTAACCCCTGCATCTCTTCGGACCATGCTGTACTTCTCCTGTTCCCTGAGACCCTAACTTGTGAGCTGAGTGAATGCAAAATCACGGGTTAGGCTCTTGGGACCTGGGCGGAGGGCAAGAGCGACTCGGAACTCGGAACTTTCCTCATGAGGCGACAGGAGAGCGATACAGCACGCCGACTGATGTCCTAGGAACAGGGACTAAAATGAACCAGGGACGGTGAAGCAGTTAGACTTAGTGGAAAGCTGCTGTTACAGCAGTTTGCTGTCTAGACAACGCCTTTCTTCGTTTTTTTTTTTTTCCATGCAGCTTGCAGTGCGCCGCATGTTCTATAATGAATCTGTGTTCCGCTTGTCGAGATTGTTGCATAAAACTTTAAAATAAAGATTTTTTTTGTCAAACTTGTTTAGCTGTTGATGTGTTTTTCCCTCACAGGCCACTAGGCAGCACAATGTGTTGTCGAACCTCTGTTACTCAACACGCATAAAAAAAATTTAACGTGTGTTAAGATGTATAGGTTACTGACGTGTCATCTCGTCGCCATTTCAAGTCAGTAAGAGATCATTTCTTTAACGATTCTCTGAATGAACTCAATTGAATATCGACTTGTCAGAGAAAAGACGCAAAGCAAAACACTGTTCTTCGTCACAAGGAGGTTTAAGGAGGCTCATAGTGTTTTAAAATCAGCATTTTTTTTCAATAGAAGAATATTCCGTAATATTCAAATAACATTTCCGTTTTTCATCCAGGCACCCAGCTCATCCTTCAGCCCTCAGTTCCATTTTAAACATCAATCAATTACGCTTGGTATTCCTCGTGTTCCTTCATTATTCACCACCTTGTCCTTAAAAGGGTTGCACATATTGAGTAAACACGTGTTCATTGTTCGTATTTTTTTCTAATAGAAAGTCTGACTCCCAGTACAGTTTCTGCCACTTAATTAAATCCACACACCTCGTCTCATAATAGTGCAGACAATCAGAACTGAATGGCAGGTTAATTTCTCTAATGCCACCCAGGCATCTGCACGCACTGGAAAGGTGGCCTGATATTTAACAACAGATCTGCAGTCCGGGTTCACTCGGTACGGTTGGACTCGCTCTTCTTCTTTTTCTTCTTCTTTTTCTCCATGAACCGAACTCATTAAGTTTTACGACTAATTTTGTTACATCCTCCCTGGAGTGTTCAACTTTTAAAAATCTAATTTTGCTAAATTACCCACATTAGAAATGCTGTTTTTCAAAAACAATCGCTTTTCCCCTCAGACGTGCTCTCATGCTCTCTCTCTCTCTCTGTCTCCCTTTTGCTGTCTCTCTGTCTGTCTCACTGTCTCTTTCACCGTCTCTCCCTGGCTCTAATTGTATTTTCTCCCCCCATTTGGTCTCGCACCGAACAATGGCCGATGCCAACTAATCAGTGTGACTCTTTACCACGGAGCCCCCAGCAACAGCTGAAGCGCTGCCATGCTCCACGCATACCAAGCAGTCAGCCGCGGCACAGCAAGCGCCAGCCCGGTGCCCACCGTGGGGCCAGACACTTTTATTAGAATCTGTCTGACACTTGCCGAAGCCTGGCAGCGCCAAGGCAATGATGAAATTCACCGCTCTCCCTACCCCCACCAACACACACACATACACGCACACACACAGCGCGCATTTCAGAGCTCATCTGAACAGTCCTATAAATATTCGACCCCCCTCCAGAGCTAAATACAGAGGATGTGGTGCGACCGCAAATGAAAAAAAAAAAAAAGTTTAATAAACGGATTGATGTGTTTTAAAGGGTCTGGTGCGCAACACACATACACACGCGCGCGCGCACACAGTCTCACTCAGCTTACATTTAATATTTACAGATTTAGTCAGAGATACCTTGGCATATAGGTCATATGTGTGTATTGGTTTGTTTTACACACAAAGACCTTTTCATAAAGAGGTTCAAATCCTGTTGATACAGTAATCACCGACTCCATAAGCAGTAAGAAGAAAAGCTTTTTAAATGCTGATTTGTATGATTTGCTTTACTCGCATCTGCTAACTAACTCATGTTTCATTTATGAGACTTTATTATGAGGGAGTGTCTGTCACCCTCACATATTTACTACAGTTTTAACACGCTTGATTAGCGCACTGTGTTCCATAATAAATTACAGAGCACACATTCTTTAAAAGAAAAAAAAGGTTGTTATTTTTTATTAGTTCCCTTGAGGGAGGTCATCAGTATTTGTCATCTTGTCACGGTCACTTATTTTTCATTATATGGCTTTACCTTGAGCTCACCTCACTTGCGTTAGGCCCGTCTTCATTCATGAAATAATCAATTAACAGTCCTGCAAAAAAGTAAAACACGAGCTAGGATGTAATAAAACAGTTCAGTTTTAGAAACTCAGTAATTCCCCATAATGAGCATTCATACGACACTTATTTAAAGCAATTTGTATTAAATTAAAGCAGCTTCTTGGTGGTTTCATTCTTTTGTGAAAATGCGGCATGCGGGTGCTCGTTCTGATCCATCGTCTCACCTGTCTTCCGAAACGCCACAAGAAAATTCTGTTAAATGTCAAGCGAGAAAGGCTGATGGTAGTAGACTTTATATTAAAGCAGCCTGTCAAGGAGGGGGTAAAGTAAGAACTCATGTCCCTTTCAAACTCTACTTAACATCTGTGCATGTGAAACATGCTGAAAGTAGATTAAGAAAAGCTCAGGAGTTTGAGACGATGTCCAGATTTAGAGGATTACAACCTTGTTTTTCCATTCGATCGAAGGCTGTGTTAATGTCAGACTTTGCCAAAGTCTTATCAATCCAAGCTTGAGGAGCCAGCTGTGTGTGTGTGTGTGTGTGTGTGTGTGTTCCACACACAGGAGGGGGGAGCAGGTGGGGAGTCTGATGTCTGAATTTCCAGACACTGCAGCGGGAGGCCAGACAGTCACCTGAACACAATCACAGATTGTGTGTTCTAATCAGAATTGGACTCCGTCCCAATCCAAAGTCAAACATTCGCTCCACAGCCACAGATTTTTGCCGTTGCAGTCTTCACAATGCTATAGCCACCCAACCATTAAACCATCCAACCATTTAATGCATACTGGCTTTACACTGAAACATTAGGATCATTTACAAAAGCTCTGCAGTGGGCGTTGCCAGTAGCATTGGCGTTAGCGGTCTTAGCGTTCAGTGTGTGGTTGTGCTTCTTGTCACAATCTGATGCATGAAAAATACTTTTAAAACTATCTGCTGCAATACAATATTCTGTGTTTGGGTTCAAGAACATGCCTCCTTAACTGGTACTGATTGGCACAAAGGCTACACCCCTTTCACTGGGACTAACTGGCACAGAGGACACGCCTCCTTCACTGTACTTATAGATACAGAGGACATGCCTCCTTCACTAGTACTGATAGGCACTGAGGACACACCTTCACTGTACTTATAGACATAGAGGACACGCCTCCTTAACTGTACTTATAGACACAGAGGACACGTCTCCTTCACTAGTACTGATAGGCACTGAGGACACATCTTCACTGTACTTATAGACATAGAGGACACGCCTCCTTCACTGTACTTATAGACACAGAGGACACGTCTCCTTCACTAGTACTGATAGGCACTGAGGACACCTACTTCACTGTACTTATAGACACAGAGGACACACCTCCATCACTGGTACTGATAGACACAGAGAACACGCCTACTTCACTGTCGTTATAGGCACAGAGGACACACCTCCTTCACTGTACTTATAAACATAGAGGACACACCTCCTTCACTGTACTTATAGACACAGAGGACACACCTCCATGACTGGTACTGATAGACACAGAGAACACGCCTACTTCACTGTCGTTGTAGGCACAGAGGACACGCCTCCTTCACTGTACTTATAAACATAGAGGACACACCTCCTTCACTGTACTTATAGACACAGAGAACACGCCTCCTTCACTGTACTCATAGACTTAAAGGACACGCCTCCTTCACTGTTACTGCTCAGTGTTATATCTATCTGTTATATCACTGTTGTTTCTAATGACTGATGGTAATGAGCTTGCACTTACTGTATATAAAGAGTATAAAAGTAGAGTGACAGTGGAATTTCCCAAAGTTGACTTCCTATGTCGTGAATGTCACAAAAGTGGAATCTTTGTTCATGTGGAATCTCTACAGATACGTCAGTTTTGGCATTTGACTACTGCCCATCAAATTACCTACAATCGTTATGTCTGAGGTTTTTACTTCCAGAGCCTCATGATTCTGCTGTTGTCTCCTAAAGGATGTAAGTTAATATGGAGAAAATGTGTGTATGCAAGATGTGTACATATAAACTCACGATTAGAAGTAAATTACCCGGTTTAAAAAAAAGTGTATAGATGTATATGGTCTCGACTCGACTCCTGTTTGTGTGTTAACAGTCTTTAATGTTTGAGCACAAGTGTCACCCAGAACTGCCTCCAACCCCAACACTGTCGAGGTCTCCTCCTTCCTTCCTTCCTTCCTTCCCTCCTTCCTTCCTTCCTCTTATTCACCCTCCCCCTTTCTGCCTCTCTCTCTGGGATCTCTGCAGAGCTGCTTCGGAGGTGTTGCCAGGGAAACGTGCTATCTGCTCAGAGTTATTGAACCGCGACTAGCTTTTTTTTTCTCTCACTGTAGAGGATAA
Source organism: Notarius quadriscutis (assembly GCA_026167865.1). Lineage (NCBI taxonomy): Eukaryota > Metazoa > Chordata > Actinopteri > Siluriformes > Ariidae > Notarius > Notarius quadriscutis. The sequence goes on from JANZLB010000018.1 coordinate 4,004,642, forward strand.
TGAGGCTCTGTCTCACAGCTCGGCCTTTCCAGCGGCCACAGCTTCGATACGACCCGCAGCTGGCGTCACTTTTAACCCACCAGCCAGCGGCAACATGCTCCGCAGGTGTATCAGCCCTAACCTTCTGCTGTAGACACTCATTCTCTCACTCACACACACACACCACTCATTCTGATTATATTGCTGAAACCTTCCCTCAAGCGAACCTGTGTTTGTGGTTGTGTAAATAGAATCTGACTGGTGTGTGATTGGCAGCTGAACGTGGGAACTTTAGTGAAGTTGTACTGTGAGGGGAAAGAGAGTGCAACACACACACACACATACCTACACTACTCAGCTTGCGGTCTTCCTTTGTACTCGAGCTCACAGAGAGCTTTGGCAGGGAAGAACTCGTACATCTGCTTTCCTGCATCCTCAAGTGAACTCTGAAGAAAAAAAAAAACACAGATCTGCCTTTTCGTGTTATTGTCTCATTAACTCATGTCCTGTTCATCTTTTTTTTTTCTTTTTTTTCAGGAGTTGAAAGTTAAGAAGTCACCTTGCGCAGCATGCAGGTAAAAACTTTGGTTCTCGTGTTTTGTGAGTGTGAAAGATACAAATATAAAAAGTAAAATTTGAAGAATAGTGCGTGTGTATCTTATAATTTATACACATGGACTTGCTTCTAATTCAGAATATATACATGTACAAGAAAAGGAATATCTCACAGGTTTGACTTTGTCGGGACATCCAGCTATTCCCCAGGCTATTTTACAAAAATGCAAATTTTTATAAAAAATCTAAAAGAGCCCAAACATTTCCTTTTGGTTACTGAGGTTCAGATTAAAGTTAGATTTTGGTGCAGTAGATCAATAATTAGCTTCATTAATAATTGTCACCGTAAGGTCCTCATAAGGATAGTAACGCATCTGCATCAGTTCTGTACAGCTTTATCACGTTTATTGTGTAGTACAGCCTTTCTCAACCGGGGTGCCGTCTGGCTTCATTAGGGGTGCCATATAATAAAAAATTATATATTCTAACATTGAAATAAATAAAATGAATTAAAATAAAAAAAACAATAGTTTTGCAGATCATCGCCGCCTCATGCATCATCAAAATTTGTCTCACAGCCCCCTTTCCCATGTCGCAACGTCACTGCCGGGATCAGCGTATGGTCAGCGTGACTGCGTATATTTTATATGGGGGTGCCTTGAGAATTTGCATACTTCTGAAGGGTGCCATGACTGAAAAAAGGTTGAGAAACGCTGGTCTAGACGCTATATTGTGGTTTGTTTCAATTCATCTTTCAGCATTAAAATCTGATGAAAATTTTGTTGAAATTTGTTGGTTCAAAAGCTCAAAGAAGTTTGAAAATTACACAACTGAAATGTTCAAGGAAGAATTAAATAAATGTCTAAAGTTATTCTATTCCTCGGCACGACAGCAAGACGGCACTTTCTACATAAACAAAACGCTGAAGTCAATTCGTGCCGCCATCGATAGGTTTTTAAGACGTCTGTCTGAGCGGAAATGATTTCGTCGGACGTTTTGTGTAAATTTTTTAGCGATTTGAATTTGCAAAAAATAAAAATACTCTGTTTCTTGAAATCCAGTGAATGTGGATAGAATAAAACAGTTATTCCACTCAATCTCGTCGTACACGGCGTATAGCTGACTCAGTACTACGCGCCTCATCGGCTGTCAGCTCATGTACGACTCGATTGCATGGAATAATTGTTAAATAGACTGACATTATTAATCATTACTTATTTAGATATCAAATTTGACTCGTTCCATTATTAAACAGTCTCCCCACCCTATCCACTATTTATTAACCGCCGACTCTAATACTTTTTACTCGTTGCAATATTCATGAGCCACTGCCAAGTGAAAATCCTTGTCTTACTTGCTAATAGAGGTCTGGTTCTACTTCAGCCCCACCTGAATTCCTCAAAACAAAGAGATGTTCTGCTTCTCTGATCATCATCATCATCATCACACATACCCCCAAGTTCATACCATGGGGAAGGAGTGTGTGGGCTTGTGCGTCCCTCACACTGTGTTTCAGTCAAAACTGAATAGCAGATTCCGTTAATGGGTCTCTGCATTATCTATTTTTAGTTCCCCCGCTTGAAGGGAGGAAAGAAACCAAGAACCTGGCTGCTGTGCTTTGTGAGATGCTTTAATGCATGATTACCTCAGATGTAGTCGTAGCAAAGCAGTACAAAGAGCTCAGTGTACATCATCACTCAACTGCATATCCACTACAGACGGGTTTTTTTTTTTTTAAACAGATACTGTGCTAGATCTGCACTTATGCGCAAAATGGGTCATACTGAGGTTATATGATGCCGCTTTATCAAAGCTGCTCCTTCCATATCACATGTCGGTTAGATCATATCATTTTAACAAAATAATTACAGACCCATGTGTGAATGTACTGTGGATTGGCCAAGTGCATTCTGTAGGATCACATGATTATATTAATGATTGATGAGCACTGTATTGTAAACAGCTGTCTTAATGTATCATGCAGCAAGTTCCTCGCAGCTTGATATGTGATTAATGATCCAGTGTATGAAAGATGCCTTTAAGGTACCCAGTATTTTAATACTATACAAAAATGCAGTGTGATACCATAGACCACTGTATACTTGACTCGTGACCTTGCGTGCACCTGGAATAGAAAGTAGCAGAAAAGTGAGCGGCATTGTACACACACCTGCGTATCTTATGTACATCTGGAAGATTAAGCCACCATGATGGTATTGCACCATCCAGACCTGTTGTCTTATTTCTCTGAGGAAAAAGCAAGTACACTTGAGCCTTAATGATTTTAGAGGGTGCTCTTGTGTCACTGGGACTAATAGGCACCAACACCACACTTCCTTCCCTGGGACTAACAGGTACAGACCTCCTTCAGTGACGTTAACAAGCTCAGAGGCCACACCTCCTTTGTCAGTCCCAGCAAAGGAGGTGTGGACAGACCTCCTTTGCCGGGACTAACAAAGGCAGAGGCCACACCTCCTTTGCCGGGACTGACAAAGGCGGAGGCCACACCTCCTTTGCCGGGACTGACAAAAGGCGGAGGCCACACCTCCTTTGCCGGGACTGACAAAGGCGGAGGCCACACCTCCTTTGCCGGGACTGACAAAGGCGGAGGCCACACCTCCTTTGCTGGACATAACAGGTAAACACCAAGCTTTCTTCAGTGAGACTGACAAACTCTGAGGCTGCACCTCAAACAAAGGAAATTCATTTAATAAAGTTTCTGTAAGTCTATTGGGTGCTTTCACACCTGATTTCTGTTTCCAGACTCTGAATCAAACTAAAATTGCTAATTATGGTTTGTTGCTTTTTTGTTTTGGTTTTACGCTGCTCATTATTAAATGTACTTGCAGGTCTGTGGGGCCTGCAGGGCTGAAAATGGACTCGTGAAACTCGTTCCTTCGTTGGTCAGAAATATGACCGTGGAAAAATAAACAAACCTTTGGCAAATTTGTTTAGAATTCACAAACAGCACGGAGCTGGCTCTCAATAAACAATTAGATGGAATTTAAAAACTGGTTTTAAACAGTTGTTTATCAAATATTTTCTCCTGTTGTTTATCAGACTTGATCTCTCGAACACATGACATTTCTGCAGAGATGCAGCTCCGTCCTTTGGCTCAGTTTGCACCTTGTGAGTCAGTTTAGCAGCTCACTTCTGCAAACATCTACAAACAAATTCTACCTGAACCCCAAATCTGATCTCGTGTTTACTCAGAAGCAGACAGATACCAGCTTGGGTCGCACCCTCTCACCTGAACAAAAGCCCCTCACAGAGAGGACAAACGCACCAAGCTTCTACTCAGAGTGACTAAATGCTGCATATGTGAAAGTATCCTCGTGATAAACAGATACAGTATGAGTCAACAGTTTGGACACGTCTTCTAATTCCATGTTTTTTTCTTTATTTTTATTCATTAAAAGACACTTCATGTCTTGAAGCTAGACGGCCTTTCGATTTTATTAAATCGGTGAAATTTAGTTCCGTCTGAAATGTGGTGATTGTGATATCTGTTTATTTCTGTAATATCTGACAAAATATCAGGCCATTCTGTGGCTGGGAAGTTATTTAATTTGAGGGGATTAAAGCAAATAATGTGCATGAAATCG
>JANZLB010000018.1:4011514-4023184 GCA_026167865.1 Notarius quadriscutis
TGCTAGTGCGGAAGTCTTACGTCTCCAACGTGTGTCTTTTCCAGTTTTTCAATGTCCATTGGTATGTTTTTCTTTTGTAAATATGCGTGAAGAATATCCAGTGAAGTTTTGTTAGCCTTTTGGGTGTTCAGCACGTCTTTCTCTTTCAAAATTCTCTCTAAATCTTCCGCTTTTAATGAAGTAAACCTGGTGGCCATGTTTGTGTACAAACTGTCACAGTCGCTTGCTAGCGCGGAAGTCTTACGTCTCCGATGTGTCTCTTTTCCAGTTTTTCGATGTCTGTTGGTACGTTTTTGAATATATAATGAAGTTTTGGTAGCCTTTTGGGTGTTCAGTGTGTCTTTAGTTTCAGTTTTCAGTTTGTTTATTTAGTGCTTAAACCTAGCACCTTGTCTTCTCTCTCTCCTGGCCGACAAAGAAATGATCGTGCGCATGCGCGGCAGAAAAGTTTTGTCATTGGATCTTCATGTATGACGTTGTGTTGTCTTGACAATGTGCAATATTATAACAATATTGCACGCTCATTCTCCATTGGGAAGAGTGGAGTAATACATGGAGGATAAGTGATACAATAACAATATTGCATGCCATTAATAAACCCACGAGAAGGGAATAAAATACATGTTTTTAATTCATGGAAAAAGTGGCCTATATGTATGATAATATTTAATATTACCCAAAACAAGCTGTGTTTGTGTGTATTTGTGTATAAATGTAAACTCATATGGTTTTATATGTTCTGTGTGCATATGTACTTATGTATACACAGGCAGAATGTACATGCTTGTAATTCAGAAAGCACAGATGCCTCTGTGTGTGTGTGTGTGTGTGTGTGTGTGTGTGTGTGTGTGTGTGTGTGTGTGTGTGTTGCTCAACTGTATGTCCCAACTTGTGCACCTGCATCAGATATACCTGCATGCAAATGTGTCATGCTGTGTTGTGTGCATGTTGTTTGTGTGTGTGTGTCCACACTGTCATGTGTGCACATGCATCTACATCAAAACGCAAGACTGTCCGTTATGCTTTGTGTCTTTACATCTGTGTGTGTGCTTTCATGTGTGCATGACAGCGTGCATGTGTATGTGCTGTCATATATGTGACTGTCTGGCTGTGCGTGTGTGTGTGTGTCTGGGTGTGTGTGAGAGAGAGAGAGTGCACTCAATGCCCCCTCTCCCCCTCCTCCCAAGCGGAGCGGCCCATGCTGCAGATATCATCCATCTCCCTGTCACCGTACGCTGGGGCTGCTGGGAAGGCAGCAGACAGCGTCTCAGTGCCGAGGACGGGAGCTGAATTCTAATTCAGCCACCCAGGACGGAAAATCGTTAACCTTGCAATGTGGGAACAAAGCAGAGGGGCTTAGGCAGTTGCTCTGTCCCTCACCAGCCTGCTCCTATTAACTCCACGCACATCTCCCTGTCTGTGCATTACTCAAACTAAACTCCGAGGGAGAAATCGCTGAAACACGTCTCAGAGCCTCATTCCCCCTAGATTATAGAGTTCATCTTTAAAAATCTTTAAAGGGACCACACCTTAAAGTGAGTCGGATTTGTAGCTAAGACAGATTAAACGTGGGCGGACGCCATCTCCCTCCGCAGTCACTCCAGTGTATCTATAAACCAAACAAAATGATCTCTTGTCCTGTGAAAATATATCAAAGCGAAGGTTCTTGCGATATGAGATGATAATACAAAACAAAGACTCTGGTTTGGCTTTTTGAGAGTAATCCTTTTTAATGCTAGCATATGTAGTAGCTTTTTATGTTACTACGTATGCATATATAGCTCGTCCTCAGACGACTACAAGTATAAATGGCTTTAAAAGACGACTAATCAGGGAGTGTCAAGTTTTCAGTTATCATCAATTATAATTAATTACCCAGTCCTGCTCATTTAATGCTGCATAGTTCTAACCTCAGTGAACTGCAGACGCTGAGTTAGCACCATGAATCAGCAGTCGTCCAAACCTGTTTGCATTTTGGCAGACTGCGAGCCAAGTCTAATGTCTCCTGCTAAATCTAATTTCGACCCCACTGTCACGTGTCTCAGACTTTATATAAACCAGAGATCTGATATTCAGGGATCATACTGAGGCAGGGGTAATACAAGTCCCCACATTTTTTGCTCAAGTAAAAGTGTAAATAAATCCTCAGGTAAAAGTACAGCTTCAAAATCTTCACTCAAATTAGAAAACTTAAGTCCGGAAATGAAATCAGAAAAAAGATTCCTAGAAGGAAAAGATGCTTGACTCGAACCGTACAGTTTTAGTTTAATTCGATATAGAACCAAGGAACGTGGGAAGATATCTCAAGCTAACTAATAACAACTTTATTTCTTACCTCTGAAGTGTTAGCTAACGTAATAATAATGACACAACATGTGCACAGCAGCAGATTAGATTACAGTGATGGGTATTGGATCTCATTCCGTTATATCTGTTGAAGTTTAGATCCATTCATCCATTATCTGTACCGCTTATCCGTCAGGGTCGCGGGGGAAGCTCGAGCCAATCCCAGCTGACTTTGGGCGAGAGGCAGAGTACACTCTGGGCAGGTCGCCAGTCTATCGCAGGGCTACCACAGAGATGAACCACCATCACACTCACGTTCACGCTTATGAGCAATTTAGAGTACCCAGTTTCTAGTTTACTTAGATTCTGATACTTTATAATGTGAAAGCGTCACTTAATGACTTTACAAATATATGATTGCAGAGAAATGTAGTGATGTAGTGTTTGAAAGTTGAGTTTTTCTCCTGAAATGTAAAAGTTCAATGTAAGGTGAAGAGAAAAACAAGTAAAATAGAAATATGTATGCAAAAACCAGACTTGAGTACAGTAACAAAGCGATTATTATTTCCCACCTCTATATTGAAAGAACACCATTGTTTTGCCAAGACTGGTATGTGTAACAGTGTAAACACTGGTTATTTCTTTTTGTTCTCCAATGAATCCATAACTCTACCAAACTGAGACTTTTATCTTCTAGAGACTGGTATCCAATTCAAGGATTTATTCTTACCTCACCAGTGTTCCTGGGATACACTCTGGGGTCACGACAATGACCAGGATAAAGCGCTTACTGAAAATAAATGAATGAACCTTCTAAAAGACAAAAGCCACATTTCAAGTCAAACTGATGCAGTGCATTGGTGGTTCCTAAACTTGGTTCTGGAGTATCCTTTACTTGGTTTAACGTTCTTGGTGCAAATAAACAGCTAATTAACCGAGTGAAGAGATGAAAACATGCATGGCTAACCCAGAACCTAGCTGGGAATTATGAATCACTATAAATAAAGCTTCATCCATTAAACATCATGTCCAATTTCTCAGGACTTGACCCCCCCCACCCCGAGGTGAATGCCTTGGGGTCAGCACCTTGTTTCTTTGACAATGGCCTTACTTCATGTTTAGCATCCTATTTTAAGAGAATCCAAATTTGTCCCACATCTCCGAGTATTCCAAGTTGTCCTTCCACCCACTGATGTGTTTTGGATTCATATTAAGAGAATACACCATTAAACGACTTGGATTTGTAGCCAAGACAGATGTGAAGCCGAAATAGCGGTATAAACGTGGGAGGAATGCCGTCTCTGAGGTCGCTCCCAAACAAAATGTTCTCTCATCCTCTGAGAAGTTATCAAAGCCCGGCATTGTTATATGAGACACTAAAGCTCAGAACTGGTGCGCTAGGAAGCTATTGTGAGCCCCGGTCTGGTTTTAAAAGATGAGAAACAGGGGAACGTCAAGGTCAGAGTGTCTTTTCAGAGTCAGAATCCTGCTCATTTAACGCCGCGTGACCTTCATAAATTACCGAAGTACTGTGACTCAGCAGCTGTTCTTCAGCTCGTGCTCTGCCGTTTTTCTCAAACCATGGCTCTCGTTTAGCATCTCATTTTCACTGAAGATAATCTCAAGGCCACCGTGTAATGTCATTGAGTTTGTACAAGCCCCCTTTCCCCTCCAGCAGTCTGTTTGTTCAGGCTTCATGCTCGCACTGAGCTGATATCTCACTGCTCTTCTCTGTAAGAGGGCTGTTTTTTTTACAGTGTTGTTGCAGGCCCGAGTTGTGGTTTTGAACCCGAAGGACCCTTGTGGACGCACAGGCCTGGGAAACCAGATCTGCACAAAAGGCGACTTTTAATTCGGAAGGGGGGGGTTTGATGTGTGTGTGTGTGTGTGTGTATGGAGGGGGTCTGCTTGAGTAAAACAAAAAACTCTTTGCTTGTACACGTTATCATGAATCTGCTGACTTTTCTTCTGAAGTGCGGCCCCGAGGGATCTCCTGTGGAAAGAAAAGAGGACAATAAAGCAAACTATCATCTGTGCGAAGCCAAACAGCTCGGTTCCTCGGAGTTACAAACCCAACCCATGAGGAGCAGAGTCCAAAGTAAACAGCTGCAAGCGAAAGCAGAGGGAGCAGGATTCGCTTTGACAAAGGAGACTCAGCGTGTGTTCTTTTCTTCCTGTAGTGTCTGCTTATTCATATCTACTGCCCTACATGCAATAAACTCTTTAACCCCAAATTTGGAATGCCAAATAGCTAAGACACATGTCCATCATGTTGTGGGTTTTATTGCGAAGTAGGTTCAGTTTACCCAGGATGTGGTTTCATTGTGCATACAGTACGTACACAGTACCTGAAAGAAAGGCTTGATTAAACAGCTATTGATTTCAAATCACCTCTGCTCTGTGTGTCTCAGACATCAAGGCCGCAGATGATGTATTGATTTCTTCCCCGGCTCACTATTTTCCAACCCCCCTCTGCAGTAATTAAGGCTCCCTGAACAAAGATGGCCGCCACAGCTGGCTGTGCACTAGAGCGTCTATCGTGCACAACATGTCGGACGCTCGAGAACAGGTAGTGAGTGTGGCGTCACTGATCTGATCACTGCTCCTTAGACTCCTCACACAGGAGCACCTTTTACACTATCGCACAGAGCCTCTTTCACACAGGACGGCCTTGGTGCAGGATCTGACAGGCTGAACAGGGGGAACGTTTATAACACGCGGGCTGGAAGGCAGCTGGAGATTAGAGTACGTGTCTAATTGACTCTACTTAAGCATATTGGTGTAAAGGCTCTCTAACCTGCATCTGGGAATAGGGTGTTAAGTTTCCGCATGCATTTGCATGTCCCCAACATGCTGTACCATGTAAGATTGCATTTGACCAAAACTCTTCTCATCTAAACTTTCGGCAAAATGCATTTACACGTATACTCGTTTCCAGATCTATTAGCTGTAGCGTGATCCTAGTCTCCTTTAAAAACGTAGCCAAATTGTTCACATGCCAAAGTAATATTCAAAATAAATGCTCAGTTTGTCATCCTTGAAAAAATATATTTATTTTTAATTGATCACAGTAACTTTGACCAAATATGGCATTGTACGCATGTAAAATCACTTTTATCATCCGTAACCCTGGAGAAAATTCAGGCATGTTCTCCAAACTTGTTTGACCAAGAACAAGGGTTAGTCCTGTTATTTTCTCCAGATATTAGATAATATTAACTGATAATTAATGATACTACTTTTTAATTTTGAAAGTTCAAAATTGTTTAAAATATCACTCGTGACATTTTATTGTTATTCAGTTTATGTATTAACAGGGCGCCAATAATTAGAGTTGACTGTATGCGTCTTGTTCCACAAACCCAGTGAAAGGCTGTTGACCTAGACTCCTGCGCTACACAAATAATTATCATTTTATTATTAGGTTTGTGTTGCCATAGCAGCTTAACTGACTGAATGGTTTTGAGCAAAGTAATTGGTGAGATTTATGAAGCAAATGCAGATCGCTAAACATCCCATCCAAGCTTTACTCAAAATGAGACAAATCATTGGAGAGTTGCTGGTTCTTAGCTTACTATTTGGGTCTAATCTAGTATTAGGAACTGGAAAAAGGGAAATGTTTGCTGCAGTGTTCTTCATAGAAGTTCTCTCAGAAGGGGAAGCCAAAGACCCTTGTAGGATTTGCACTGTACAGAATTAGCTTGTCCTACCTCAGTGGTTCCCAGCTCACTTTGTCTTTAGTGTGAGGTGTCGTAACAACAATGTCGTCCACTAGTTGACTATTTTCACATGCTCATAATGCTTTGTGCCTTGCGGGGTAACCAGGTGCTATATTTGTTTACTAAGTCAAATCACCTCAGTCATTTCTTCGAATTCACATGGGGAAAAACGACTTTTCCTGATTTAAAGTTTTATAGAATACCGAAAGAGGTTAAACATTGAAAAGCGTGATTAGACAGAATTCGCCGTCAAAATTTTACATGACGCAACTGTGTGCTACACACTTCAGTGATGGAGTAATGTCTGATGATCCAAATCACGAAGCCGACAACCCATCTGTCTTTGTGTTCAGTCATAAAAGGTGTGAAAACTGAAAAGGACGACTTTATTGAAGGATCAACTCCCAAAACAAAGCACAAACGATGCAGTGTAAGTAAGCTTACATGTACTTCCGCTTTTAGTGTTTACGTAGGGAGATCAAATGTAGTGTTTGACCCTGTAGTCCTAACAGCTTCCTCGAACAACCCACAGGTTGTCGTAATCTGGTAGCATATGAGCTCGAGGAAAATCAGAGCGAAGGAAATCAACTTCAACTTAAAGATAAATCTGACCGTTCTGCTGTGTTTACAGTACTTACTTGACTGAGTAAATTCCTTGCTTGTGTTCCCATGCACGAAACATCTTGTATTTTCTTACAGCTTTCTTGTCGTCATCAGCACCCAGCAAAAACCATTTCACTGTGGCCTTTTCTATGATCAGTGTTGATCTTGCTCAGCTCTTCTGTTAATCTTTTAACTTCTGCAGGTAAGTAATTGCTGGAACACCTGTGTTGGCAGATGAAGAAGGCTGCTGACTCACTGTCGCCCAAAGTAGAGATGTTCAAAGCATTCGATACGATATTTACAAGCGCTTTATTACCGATTGATTTCTCAAAGTCCACAGAAAAGGCTTGGCAGATTTCTTTAAGCTTTGGTTTAGTTAGTTTTGACACTTCTTTGAAGGTTTTAGGGAGATTTAAATTCAAAAGATTACTGTCAGTGTGCAATGCCATGTTGTTTTAATTTGTTTATATTTTGGTTACCCTACAAGGCGCAAAGCATTATGGGTAATGTGAAAGTACTCAATGAAAAAAAAGTAACTAAAAAAATCCCCACCATGACCCTTAGAGGGCGCCATACAAAATGGTAGCTAAAATCTACAGATGCAAAACCAACAACATCTTAGCTAGACTGAATTTGATACATTTTTGTTTCAACTGTTTATAATATCTGAGAAAGACGATCTTTAAAAACTATAACGCTTTATTTTAAGTCTCTCTGTGTTACAGTGAATGAGAAAAACAGCACGAACCTGAACAAGACGAAGGAACGATGCGAGAAATTAGAAAAGCTAGACAGCAACTAAAGTCTCGCTTTAACCTGGATCAGAATAAGGCAAGTTTTAGAGGAAAGGACAGTAGAAGACATGAGCTCACATGAAATAAATAAAGTGTGTGTGGGGATGGGCTTTGATACAATGTCCATGTGTGTGTACTTAATCATGTGAAATGAGATGTTACAGGCTGTAATGTAACCACAATGTCTTGGCCAGTCTTTCTCTATTAACCCATGACGTGGTGTCGCCATCTTTGGAAACACCACCATCACTGGCTGTCATTTTATCTTCCAGCATCTCGACAGACAGAATACAATACTTCACCATGAAATCTGAGGACACCATACAAAAACCAGGCTGGTAAACAACTCAGTGACGTCATACGCTTTACTTTTCCTCATCTTCAGACAATACTGCTCTTGTTTATGTGCTCATGTACCTCACCCAATATCCCCCCCCCCCAGCTTTTGACGTATATGCCTTGAGACGTGTGTTTTTTCTTTATTGAAATCCAATATTAAAGCACATCATCCACACTGGCCTGTGGTTTTCTGAAGAAGGAAAAAGCACAGCTAAGAGAAGAAACCCATTAAAAATTGGTTCCAGTCAAAGCTGCATCCATAACACACAACACACAGGAAAAACTACCCCCCTAAAAAAAAACCCAAGAAAAAAGCTATTTCTCTCTAAAGTTTATTTTCATGAACAGATATAAACATCAATATGAATATTATATCACTTTAGAATACAATTAAATCTGTTAATAGTTTGCTTAAAATAAAATAAAACTAATAATAAATTATAAAATTAATATCAAAATGCTTTCATTAATGCTATTAGTCCTGTATTGGCTGAGTCGAAAAAATATCAAAGCCATACTTTTATGCAATATTAACATTATATTACATTATTTTACACAATCATTCAATAAAATCTCCCAATTATTAATTTAAAATGAAATAAAACTAATATCATTAAATTATGGTTAATTAATCAATGAATAAAAAATCATGAAAATATTTTTAAAAGTATTATTGGGTCAATATTTTGTGTGATATATATATAAAATTTGCTTTTTGTTATGAATTCTGTAGATATTCTTCTTATTATTATTATAAGGATATTTGCATGCAGTTATGCAGATTGCATCAATATTTTAATGACTACACGACCACGCTTTTAAAAACAAACCAAACAATTATTAAAGTGTATGTTTCATATTTTTAAACAAACAAACAAAGCGCATAATTTGTAGGCTATAAAACCCCCTAAATGTTGAAATCTATTGAGTCAGCTGTGTAAAATAGATAAAATCAGACAAGTCATATTTATTTTATTTAAAGATCTAATCTAATTTTTAATCTCAGATTGAGCATAAAGTCAAAATTATGTAGGAATTTTAATAAATTCAAATGAAGCGCGTTTTTCTATACAGATGTAAACTACATTATACACAAAAGTAAAGACATTCCGTGGCCTATAATAAAGATTTCCTCCTGAATCCGTGTTTAACACTAAACACACTCAGGTGCTAACGGGCAGGAATGAACTCTCACTCACATGGCACCAGTTAATCCAATTTGCGGATTATTTTTTTATTTAAAGAAGTGAAAAGTGCTGCAGCTGTAAAGACCACAAACTCAGTGCTCTTTCTGTCTGTTTTTCTTTTTCACCAGAAAGCAAGAGGATATTTTTATTTTATTTTGTTTCAGTATAAACTTGAAAAATATAGCCTATATATATATTGCGACAATTAAAATGTCTGCATGGTTTAGCTTCTATATTTAATTGTCGGGGAAATATTACTCAATAAACGGAGTTAAAATGTTTTCCTTTTGGATTAAAAAAAGGATGACAAATAATTCAGGTTCGGTGTTCTCATTAGCACAGCTTCTTTTATAAGTTCACTGCTGCTCGACTGTTCATGTTCAATTAAAAAAAAAAAAAACCGAAAATAGACGCTGTTATTCCCGTTAATTAAATTTTTGCGAAATTGATGAGGTTTCATTTGTATATTCCTGTTTTATTCCTCCTCTCTGAATAATAGGCGTGTGTAAGTGTGCCAAGGAGGTGCGGCCATGGGGGGAAAAGCCCTGGGGGAAGAAAAAAAAAAAAAGAAAAAAGTTCCTCCCAAAGTAAAGTTGCTGTTAAATGGTGGTGTAGATGAGAAGGACGCACTCGCGTGTGGAATATCTGCAGTCGGCTATAATGCTCCATACAGAGCAAACAACACCAACAGATACAGCTTGAATCTGCAAAGCTTCACACCATGTACTGGAAAGATGAGCAGACCCTTTCCTGCCCTGGCGTGGATGAGTTCGAGTCGGGAACCGAGAACAGAGTAAGTGTTAAACAAACAGCTCTCACACTCTGGGTGAAGCTTTCCGACAAAGTCACTAGTGTTCAACTAATCCAACACTCAGAGGGAAGTTTAACTCTTCTCATGTAGGAGCTTTTATTTTATTATTTTTTTTTATTGTGAGCTGCTAGATTTCTGACCTGTCCTGTGAAGGTAACTTTGCTTTCCGACTCCAGTGGGTGGAAAAGCTAGAAACGGACTTCATACCTTTTTTTTTTTTTTTTTTAACATCAAGTGTCAGATTAACTCTGAGTGAGTCCTAACTCTCAGGTTTATATATCTGGACCAAAAACAGAAGCAACAACCTGCTGAATCTTTTTCTTTAAATAATGATTCCTTCAGGACGCTTGCGGTGTGCTCCATGGGACACTTCTTCTGAAGGCACTTCAAAATCTTTTGCTTTTTTTCCCCCCATCAAGTAGTTTGTAAAATGCGTAATGGATAGCTTGTGGTTAAAAAAAAAAACTAATTAACGCCTGAGACGGTTCCTCCATCATCATCTTCAGCTGTGCTGCAGCCTGCGCACCATTTATCACGCAGTCGCACTGAAAAGCGCACAGCTGGAGTGGAGTGGAGTGAGTGAGTGCTCCTCTTCATGCATGAGGATGTTCTGTAAGATTTATTTTTCATGATGCCAATAGAAAGTTATTTAACGCGCGCTCATCCGAAAACGAGAAGAAAGATTGCTGACTGACTGTTATTACCTCGAGAGCCCCGTGTGTGTGTGTGTGTGTGTGTGGGGAGGGGGGTTTGGCATTTTTTTTTTTTTTGCACCGGGCTTGTTGTCATGGTTATTAACGGGGCGGCCGCAGAGGTTAAAAGGGCGGCTGTTCGGAACGCGCGACTCTCCACCTGACGCGCGCGCACTTTCTCCTCCTGCTGCTCCTCATCATGCCACAGAACTGCAAACCTCCCAAACTCCTGCAGCAAGCACACCTCCTGGTGATTAAACCACCAACTTAAACTTTATTTTTTTGCTTTTATGGAGAAATATTTAAAAGTCGGGAAAACCTGCGCGTGTTATTCATTGTGTTTTTTCCCAAGCCCAAAACAAACACATTGAGAGATTTGGTTAATGCATTGTCTGTCTAAGCATGTTTCTCAGAATAAAAGCTGTGGGGTTTTTTTCTTTTTCTTTCCCCTCCTTCTTATTTCCAGAGCTCAACTCAAGACCTGTTGGAAGAAGTGTCGTGTCCGTCGTCTTCTGTCTCGTCGCCCACCGTCTCTCCACCTCATGCCATGACTGAGAAAGCCATGTGCACCAGCTGCGGCATGGAGATTGTGGACAAATACCTGCTCAAGGTGACGCACTAGAAATGTATATATTTTAATTAAAAAAAAAAAGCAAGTTGTGTCATGTTTGGTTTTTCCTTATGTGGAAAACAAATATTTGATATCATGCAAGTGTGAAAGTCTCTCTCTCTCTCTCGACAAAAATATCTGAAAAATTATTGCATTTCTGTATAGTAGCCCATCTTTCCCAGTAAGTCGTTTAAAACACTATTTACTTCTATTGACAAGTTTAAAAACTAGGCTTTTATGAAATGACATTAATGAGGCTGGAAAAAAGAAATGGTGAGAGCTAATGTGGTATGTGTGAGGTTTTATTTGTATTAATTTTAAAATAATTATAAGTCTATGTACATCTCCAGATTATTATTATTATTATTATTATTATTATTATTATTATTGTCTACTTCCTCCACAGCCCTGTTGTTTACTGTGCTAATGATGATTAGCTTAATTAGCTTGGCGCTTGGCTAATTACTGTAGCATATAGATAGAGGAGTGTAAACTTTATTTTTTTTCTTCCCAAACCTGCACTGTGGCTTCACTTTTAGCTCTGAGTTACTTTTATGTTTTGTTTTGTGGAAACACACGTGTGTGTGTGTGTGTGTGTGTGTGTGTGTGTGTGTGTGTGTGGTGGTGGT
>JANZLB010000018.1:4164092-4178031 GCA_026167865.1 Notarius quadriscutis
CACAGGCAAGCTGGAGCCTATCCCAGCTGATTATGGGTGAGAGGCGGGGTACACCCTGGACAAGTCACCAGATCATCACAGGGCTGACACATAGAGACACACAACCATTCACACTCACATTCATACCTATGGTCAATTGAGAACCACCAATTAACCTAACCTGCATGTCTTTGGACTGTGGGGGAAACCGGAGCACCCGGAGGAAACTAATGCAGATACAGGGAGAACATGCAAACTCCACACAGAAAGGCCCCCATCTGCCACTGGGCACGAACCCAGAACCTTCTTGCTGTGAGGCAACAGTGCTAACCACTACACCACCATGCCGCCAGCGCTAAATATACAATGTGTAAATACATACAAATGGGTAATAAAAGATATTAATATGAAGTTCAAGATAGATGAGCCAGAAGTTTCGACTTGAAAAGAGAGAGAGAGAGAGTCACAAGATCTAATATTTATGGGTAACATGGTCCAGAGGTGAATTGGGACATAGAGCTGAAAACCATCACTGATATAAACCAGTCACAAAACCATGCAACCCTTTGAAGGCCAGAAGTAGAATCTTGAAATGGATGCATTTCTCTACTGGTAACCAATGAAGCTGGTTGAGTCCTGAACTAATATGGTCAAATTTCATAATTTAATAATAGACCCTTGGGGGAAGCCATGGCCTCATGGTTAGAGAAGCAGATTTGGGAACAAAAGGTTGCTGGTTCAATTCCATGGACCAGCAAGAATGGTTGAAATGCCCTTGGGTAAGCCACCTAACCCCCAACTGCTCCCCAGGGTATGTTGTACATCGCTCTGGATAAGAGTGTCTGCTAAATGTCATTAATATAAAATTTACATGTATATGTCATAAGTGTGGTTCACACCTATGGCCAATTTAAAGTAGCCAGTTAACCTAACTGCATGTCTTTGGACACTGGGGGCAAACCAGAGGAAACCCATGTGGACATGGTGAGAACATGCAAACTCCATACAGAAGGGCCCCCATTGACTGTAAGGTTTGAACCTGGACCCTTCTCACTGTGAAGTGAAAGTGCTAACTGCCATGCTGCCATAGTAGAAGTACTCAATTATACCTTACAGCTTGTTAGCTGTGTTTATAGTGTTCCTGTTAATCTGTGCTTTTGGAACAGAGGAACCTTTTCATTGTCCTAAGAACTCTTGGAGGAAGTTCTCCCTTTTTTGTGTCTCGGAACTGCAGGAACTGAGAACAATCGTGGTTGGGCGGCATGGTGGTGTAGTGGTTAGCACTGTCGCCTCACAGCAAAATGTTCTGGGTTTGAGCTCAGTGGTTGATGGGGCCTTTCTGTGTCCGTGTAGGTTTCCTTCAGGTGCTCCAGTTTCCCCTACAGTCCAAAGACATGCAGTTCGGTTAACATGGGGCAGCCTTGGGCTGAAGTGCCCTTGAGCAAGACACTGAACCCCTAACTGCTCCCCAGGTGCTACAGCAAGGCTGCCCACTGCTCTGTGTGTGTGTGTGTGTGTGTGTGTGCTCATTGCTCACTTTTGTATGTGTGTATGCATGTGTTCACTGCTTCAGATGGGTTAAATGCAGAGGATGAATTTCACTGTGCTTGAGTGTGTATGTGACAAATAAAGTCTTCTTCTTCTTCTTAGAATTCTGTTTTGACAGACATTTTTAGCTCCCACTTCAGGGTCGGTACTCTCCCAGAACAAGAGGAACTATGAGTGACATAACTGTATGATGATTGGTCCAGATGTAAATGCACATTGGTCAAACACAAGACAACACAGCACCAACAACCGCCATTTTTAAAAATTTGTGTAAAACATGAGCCTTATAATAAACAACAGCTCTTAACATTAACATTAAAAAAGAAAGAAAGAACAAAAAAACATGGATAAATGGTCCAACAGTGAAGTCCAGACTTTATTGAGCCGTATACGTGATGGAGGAAATACACCACAATTTTGATGCATCTAAGTGAAATATAAAAATCTTAATTAACTTAACTGTGCTTGTCCATGTTTTTTTTTTTTTCTTTTTGTTATCATGTAAAAAAAAAAAAAACTGTTATAAACTAATAATCCGCACTGGTACATTTTAAGCAATCACTGCAAATTCACTCTTTGTAATGTAAAATAAAGAATTTACTGTCAGCACCTAATACTTCCTGGGCTTCCCCATTCTGCGTCGCAGTGGAATGATCTGTTTCTATCGAACCATTTGACTGAAACATGACATGCAAAAGTGGGCAAGTTTAAACCCTAATGTTGCTAGTTTGCTGTTTTCACAGTAACACAAGAACATTTGTTGATAAGACGTACATTCAGATGAAAACAAATAAACTTGTGATATCACTATAGCAACCGTCAGCCACCTGACATCACTTCGGCGTTCCTATTGGCGGTATGATTGGAGAAAAAAAAAAAAAAAAACCTTGAAGGTGTGTACTTATCATGGGGGAGATCCCCCAGGGATGATTCCTGTCAATGAGTCCTGAGAACGTTTATTGTGGAGGAAACTTAGTTTCAGCTTGACCTCTGGCTGTTCCAAATTGCTGACACTAGAGACCCCTTTAATAACTTTTAAACAAATACCTTCTTCCAGAAAACTCTACTTTGCAAACAATTGCATACTTTTGCACTGTTAAAGAACTTTTTTTGACCATAGAACGAATAATATATTAGAACAAGTGCTTAAATAAATAAATAAATCTGTTAGTTCTACTGCCAGAGCCGCTATTACAGAAAATTAACTAGAAGGGCACTCAGTAGACTGCATTCCTCCACCAAGGCACATATTTTCAATATCAAAATCAAATCACTTGAACCAAGGGTACTACTCAAGCTGTCCACCAAATTTCATCCAAATCCGTTCATGACTTTTTGAGTTATTTTGGGAACAAACAAACAAATCCTGGATCTGCATACATATTTGGATTTTCATTGAATATCTAATCAATTGTTCCTTGGCCCATGGCTCACCTTTCCTCAAAGTTTCATCAAAATCCATTCACTGCTTTCTGAATTACTTTGGGAACAAACAAACAAATGGAGGCGAAAACATAAGCTCCTTCAACAAAATTGGCAGCGGTAACAGCACTTTCTGACCAAGCAGAATCAAGAATTGAACAGTGCTATGGTTTAATGGTTGATTTATATAATAATTGGAAGCATCATTTTTTGGTAGAAGTTGTTCCATGAATAATATTAATGAGCAAATTGGATAGAGCTTACTTTATGTAACAGGGTTGCTAATTAGCCTTTGCTTGCTATGTCATTAACCTTCAAGCGACCAAGCTATTTACTTGACTAATATGACCGGGTGGGGTCACCCCACTATATTCAGTACATGAATCTGCATACCTAGTTATTTTCTCTTGGTTTTACATACATATACCACGTCCTGTGTTCAAGACAGATACTATAAAAATATATAAATGTAGATAGGTATGGTTTATAATACATTTTAATGCAGAAAGAAGGGAAAGAGAAACCGCATAAGAAGAATATAATGCAATCTAGACAGTCTTTGTTATGTCTTATGGGAACATTTACTTCATTCAACAACACTGACTGAAAATGTATCATGAAAAGTATGAGCAAAAATATCCATTGCAATGTCGATGGGATCTTTGTAACATCAAAACTAGTAACTAACTAATATGCTAATACTAGCTAACATGCTCTTTCTAGCGGATATGCTAATACTAAAATTAATCCTCTCCATTAATTGAGCTATTTTCATCATCAATTTGGGCCTCAAGTATCTGTCTCAATGCTGTAAATCTAGCTATTCTTGATCTACTTGCCATAGTTCACGGCAACAAAAGTACAATATACAGATAAGTAGTTGGTAAAAGCAAAATTTGAAATGGAATTAGTGCAAGAAATCCTATGCTTCTTCCCAGGGTTATAAATGACCCCGCACAATTTTTCATTACTCTTGCCACACTATTCGGCCGATCCCTGCAAAAACCTATGAACAGTTGTAGGACGACTGACGAATTCATGGTAGGATTTTTTTTTTTTTAAATGTATAAAAACTGCCCACAGAATTATATGCCCGGGGTCATAAATGACCCCACTTGGTCACTTGAGGGTTAAAATAAATAGAAGTCATGTTAAAAGTAGAAAAATAGCTTACCCAATTCCCAATCCAATCTCTGGTAAATTGATAAATTAGCAAATGATATGGCTATTAAAGACTGAAAACAGCTCCTGACTCATCTATGGACTTTGAGTTATCATCTCTACTGGATTCTGACAGATCTGGGAGAAAGAGAAAAAAAAAAACCCTGAGCAGCACAGATGAAGTGGTATACACAATGATTTCCTCACTAGTCACACATCTTCAATCTAAAATCTGAGACACTTACAGATCACATACACATCACACCGACAACTACGCCTTCTGTAGTCTGCTTCTCATCTCAGCTCTTCTTCGTGATAACTGATGGAACAGAACCAGTTCTTGGCAATGCGTTCAAATTCTTGGACCCGACTGAAGGCCAGATGCTCTGAACGTGATCGGAATGAACCAGTTTTGTGGAACACTTTCGCTGGGAGCGGCATGGGTGCCAGGTTTGCAGTATATCAGAGCATGGACCCAAAAACAGAGATTGTACGGTTAAAAAAATAATTATAAAATTATATAATAAAATATAAAAAATAAATGAACAAATGAATAAATTAGCAAATAAGGAGATAAAATTAAATATACATAAATTAATATAATATAATAATGAGCTAATTATTTTCTAAATAAATTACAAAATAAATGACAAACTGAAAGGACAGAAGATAGATAGATAGATAGATAGATAGATAGATAGATAGATAGATAGATAGATAGATGCTCTATAATATTACTGTTGATTTTTATTCCTGACTATTTATTGTTATTGTTCTTTATAAACTAAAATATTCAATGAGATATCAAATAAATATAAATACAATATTTAAATAATATTGGCTGACTTCTTTTCCATGGTATATCAGATATATTCCATTCAGCTAGCATGACATTGAACGAGTCAAAGACGAGTAGCTCAATGAAATATTTCTGAGATACCATGAAAAAAAGCCATTATTATTATTATTATTATTATTATTATTATTATTATTATTATTATTATTATACATACACATTGCTTTCAGGTGTTCAATATGTCTTTCTCTTTCAAAATTCTTTCAAAATCTTCCTTATTTAACAAAGCAACCCTGGTGGCCATGTTTGTTTACAAATTGTCACAGTTGCTCACCAGCGTGGAAGTTTTATGCCTCCGATGTGTGACATTATGTTGTCTTGACAACCATGCAATGTTGTAAACCATATTCAATACTCATTCTCCATTGGGTAGAGTGATGTAATACATGTAGGATAAGCGATATGCTTACAATATTGCATGCTATCAAACCCAGTGAATGAAACCTGCTAGAAAGGAATAGAATACGTTTTTATTCCATCAAAAAAAGTGTCCTGTATGTATAATAACTCACTATAAGTGTATGTTTGATATTGATGTTGTTGATGATGATACACTTGTATAAGATTCTCTGGATAAGGGTGATTGCCAAATGCATTAAATGTAAATATAAATTATGATAATGAGGCTGACAAGCCGTCGCCACAAAAAAAAAACAATCAGAATGTGCTGAAACATCATTTAAAGCCCTCTAAAGTAAATTAGTAGCAAGTATCGTGCTTTCATGTGGCAAACAAACATTGAAGCAGAGCCACAGTTTTCTTTAAACAAACATTAGGTCTGTCTGTAGGCGGGAGTGATGGGAAAATATGCAAACCTCCTTTCTTGTGCACAAAAGCAACAAGGTTTTTCATCTTTCCAAGCATTTAGACACAAGAATTAGTTGTTATTTAGTTTCACAACACACAACATGTGCATTAGTGTATATTTTTGCACTAAACCACCATGCTGTTGAATTCTTGAATCTGATGAGTCAGAAGGGGTTGATTCATTTTCTATAACAGAAGTGATGGCTGTAAGGCAGATCCATCCATCCATTATCTGTAGCCACTTATCTTGTTCTACAGGGTTGCAGGCGAGCTGGAGCCTATCCCAGATGACTATGGGTGAGAGGCGGGCTACACCCTGGACAAGTCGCCAGGTCATCACAGGGCTGACACAGAGACAAACAACCATTCACACTCAATCATCAATTTAGAGCCACCAATTAATCTAGCCTGCATGTCTCTGGACTGTGGGGGAAACCGGAGCACCCGGAGGAAACCCACGCAGACACGGGGAGAACATACAAACTTCACACAGAAAGGCCCTCACCGGCCGCTGGGCTCTAACCCAGGACCTTCTTGCTGTGAGGCGACAGTGCTAACCATGTGTGGTTATACAGTATATGTATAAAATAAATTAAAGAGCCATATTTATAGCAATAAAAATGTAAATACATTTATTAATTATTATTGTTGTTAAATGTCATTTTGCAGCATTTGCAGTTTGTTTGTTAGCGTTTGTGTTACTGATAGCATTCGTACAGTTAAGTGTAAAAGTATGTGCACCCTGGGACAAAATGAAGAAACAAAAACCTCTATAGCATCAATACAATTAGTGTTTATGATTTTACAGATAGGTGGCACGGTGGTGTAGTGGTTAGCACTGTCGCCTCACAGCAAGAAGGTCCTGGTTTCAAGCCCAGCAGCTGACGGGGGCCTTTCTGTGTGGAGTTTGCATGTTCTCCCTATGTTTGCCCAGGTTTCCTCCGGGTGCTCCGAAGGAAGTCTCTGTGTCAGCCCTGCAATGATCTGGTGACTTGTCCAGGGTGTACCCTGCCTCTCGCCCATAGTCAACTGGGATAAGCTCCAGCTTGCCTGTGACCCTGCACAGGATAAGCGGTTACAGATAATGGATGGATGGATTTACAGTAATGCCTGTAATGAAAATTATTCCAAGAAGTTGAATATAAATTAAATATGGAAGAAAAACTGAGAGGTCAATATTATTACTGAAAAGATGGTAAGAGGATACAAAGTGTTTGGAGATGATTACACACTGGACATACAAGACATATATCACACTGAAAAAGAGAGAAACTTTTAGACGCATTTGTATACAATGCACTATTTTACCCTTTTGTTGCTTGTGATAATACAGGAATATCTGTAAAACCTATCCATCCGTTATCCGTAGCCGCTTATCCTGTGCTGGGTCGCAGGCAAGCTGGAGCCTATCCCAGCTGACTGTGGGTGAGAGGCGGGGTACACCCTGGACAAGTCGCCAGGCCATCGCAGGGCTGACACACAGAGACAAACAAACACTTATACTCACATTCACACCTACTGTCAATTTAGAGCCACCAATTAGCCTAACCTGCATGTCGTTGGACTGTGGGGGAAACCAGAGGAAACCCATGCAGACACAGGGAGAACATATAAACTCCACACAGAAAGGTCCCATCGGCCACTGGGCTCGAACCCGGAACCTTCTTGCTGTGAGGCGACAGTGCTAACCAGTACACCACTGTGTTGCTCCATTACTGTAAAATAGATGTAAATATTCCTTTTTCCAACAACAAACTATGGGGTTCATATTTTTGCACTGGACTGTATTTAAGTACAGTAGTTTAAGATACAGTGTTTAAGAAGGCTTATTTGTGCTGGATATTTTAAAATTGGAAATATTGTGTCATGGTAACTGTTTGGAAAGATCTTATAAGTCAGCACTTGGATTTAACTTGGGTAAATATCGCATTTTTGAGCTGTTAGACGATGTTCTACTTGTATATCCGTTCATTCTTGCATGAACAGGACTGGCTGTGATGAATCGTAACCCTTTCCGTTATAAATGCCATTTATTTAACACCTTGTCGATGACGCAGCAGCGTGTTACTTTTTCCTCTGACCGCATTTGTTCACTGCTGCACACTGATTTATGTGTGACTGAGCAACCCACTGAACTGACTGCCTGCACAAGCCAATACACAAGAAAATGTCCCGGGGTCAGACATGACAGCATGAATGTTTTCTTCCATTGCTGTTCAGTTTGTCTTCCAGTTTGTAGATATAGAAAATTCCTGTTCATGACCTGAGAGATGGCACAACTACACACATTTTTCACTTGTGCAACTCGTCTCAGTTGATTTTGTAGTAAACGCTGAGGCACAGCTTCACATTCTTCACTCAAGATATTTAAGAAAATATAAGTGTTTACATTTCTTTAAAGTCTAAGAATTATAGAAAAAAAAACCCCATCTAGCTCAGATCA
The DNA here is from genome assembly GCA_026167865.1 of Notarius quadriscutis. Taxonomy (NCBI): domain Eukaryota; kingdom Metazoa; phylum Chordata; class Actinopteri; order Siluriformes; family Ariidae; genus Notarius; species Notarius quadriscutis. The sequence continues at coordinate 4,172,309 of JANZLB010000018.1, forward strand.
GACTGATTTCAGTTCCTGCTGGTAAATATGCGCCTCTTTCTCCAAGGAACGTGAGAAAACATTCGCTCAGGCTAACTAACAATAGCTTTATTCCTAATCTCTCAAAGTTAGCTAGCTGTCACAATTAAGTTATTCAATGAAATCAAGTTGTACATGAGCTGATAGCTGACGAGGCGCATAGCACGGAGTTGACTATAAGCCAAGTATCATGAGATTGAGTGGAATAACCGTATTATTATATCCACATTCACTGGATTTTGAGAAACGGAGCAGTTTTATTTTTTGCAAATTTGATAACTTTATACAAACTGTCCGACAGAATAATTTCCGCTTCGGCGGACTTCTTCAAAACCTATTGATGGCTGCACAAATTGCCTTTTTTTTTAAAATTTAATTTAATTTTTTTTTTTTGTAGAAAGTGCCGTCTTGCTGTTGTGCCGAGGTACAGAACAGCTTTAGACACTTATTTAATTCTTCCTTGGACATTTCAGCTCTGTAATTTTCAAACTTCTTTGAGCTTTTGAACCAGTCTAAAAAAAATTCAACAAATTTTTTATGTTTAAAGATGAAGAATGTAAACAAACCAGCGAAATGACAGGAGCAATTTGTGAAAAATGTTATAATAATTCTTGAAAAATAAAAAAAGAGACGTTCTTAGCATGAAATACTTTCTTTCCGTATTTATTTTTTTTTTTGTATTTTATGAGGTTTTGTTTTTGAATAGAGGTTTTTTTCATCCTCGGTTGATTCAGCAACACGCTCTGCCATTGTTTTTCTCTACTCTTGGTATATGAGCTGATAGCCTTGTAGTAGAGTAGCCAATCAGAGCGCGTGATTCATCATATCCAGTGAACGTAGATAAAATAATACAAATGGTCCGTAGCAGCAGACAGATGACAGTGATGGGTATTGGGTCTCATTCTCTCCGTTACATCTGTTCAAGTTTAATCTGTGTTTTGAAATTTAGATCAACTCCTTGAATGCCAGAAAGTCCCAAATGACAAGTATTTGACAAATATTATATGTAATTATAAATAAATATGGTGAAAGGAGAGAGGGGGCGAGAATGAGAGAGAGAGAGAATTTGAAAAAGCTAAATCGGATTTATTGTGACACACATGAAGGCATTTTCTGCATTTTTACAGGCAGCTGCATACAGGTTTTGTATCCAGTACATGGTTTAAGAGATGGATGGATTGATCAGTGTTGTTCAAAGGAGAGCTAAAAGCCATCCTTCCTTCCGTCAGAATCTTTGAGATGGCTCTGACGTTTGTATAAAATGTAAACTTGTTCAAGCACATGGGTTTATGTTTAATGAACTGGATTAGCCAAACGAGTCATTGTTCATTCACCATTTGGGTTCCCAGGGCAACCACTTTCTTGCTTGTATATCTCGACCAGCTCAGAAGACGGAAGACGTAATGGGGGTGTGTCAGGCGGACAGATTTGTGTGCCGTGGGGTTGATGTGTAAGCGTTAATACTGACTCACGGCATTAGAAAGTCTAAATTACACCAGTCACAGCCTTTTCCAAGTCCATACCGTACATCCGTCATCAGACTGTTTATTTGCAAGTTTGTAAGCTGTGAGGAAGATGTAAAGTACGCTTTTGTTTATTTCTCAGTCGCTCACATTGACACAGATGGTCTCTAAACATTCATATCCTTTTAGATATTTTTTAAAAATTTACTAACAAAGAAAGTATTGCACAGAGAGGTACAAGCAGCCAGAATTCTTTATACGGCTGTCCTGGCCGTCAGGCAATAGTGGGCAGGAACAGGAGACATGTCGTCACCTTCATTTGTCACTCAGCACGCTTCGGTTGAATCAGGGACTTCCATGATTCATGCTAACCGCCGGGGGAAAAAATAATGATGAGAACGAAGCTAGTACCTCCTTCACCTCAACTCCTCGATTCCTCCCCTCACACCAAATCCGGTGTTTATTATCTGAAATTTCACCCGTATCTCTGTGAAAGTCTTTTTGTGGTGTTTTTCAGGACATTCTGGGATACAGTCTCCAGCAGGATGTGTTGCATGGCATAGCTGGAGGCTACAGGACAGGGGTTTTCTCAGGCAGCCAGAGGATTTTCCTGCTTCCTTCCTGAGAGTTCATAAATCTGTCTCTCAGCAAATTAATGTTGTTTGCTTTCATTAACACGCAGAGAGAGGAAGTTCCCGAGCAGACTCTATAGACCGAACTAGTGACGGCAGGTTGGTCTGCCGTTCTATTTGGGGCCTTTTTTTAATCCCTCTTGAAAAGACATATTTGCAAGAACAGACCAGGCAAGAGTGTGCAAGAATGCAGAAATACTGAGTTTGATTTAAGAGAGCGAGAAAGTGAGAGTGAACGAGAGAGAGAGAGAGAGATTTGAGTTGTCATTTCTATGTGCATGGGATTATTTCTGCTGCAGTTTAATAGTTGGAGAGATGTCTTGTGTCTTGAGAAATTAGTTAAAAGAAGCAGATTCTTGCACGTTTTCTTGTGGTCACAAAAAACATGAAAAGCTTTTATTATCATAAATAAAGGATGACACCAAAGAAAACGAACTCGGTCCACTTTGTAATTTTGTATGACTTTATTAGAAAGAATGGATCAATTGATATATTAACAATAACACTGAGTATCTTCATTTTTGTCCAGTCAGTGATTCCTGAGCATTTCCACCATGGGTACATTTCATCACACGTTTATTTACCGCTACGTTCATTGTGCGTTTTTGAGGTTTTAGATGATAAGGTCAGCAATGTGACATACTGAATCATAATTCACCTATTCGTTCATGCAGCATTGACTTGAAACTCAATTCTAATCACATTTAAAATATTTATTCATTGTACAGGTGACTTGTCCAATGTTGCAGCCTTAGATGAGGTTATGATGTTGAGATTGCACCTACACAGTGTCCTCATCTCATTTTTATCACAGTTCCCTCAGAAAAAGTGTCAGAGCATTGGATAACAGTGTTGAGCACCTGTCTCCTGAAGATAACCCATGTGCCAAGAGAAAGGTAGAGTCTGAGTTGCCTCACTGTGGTGCCCATCCATATAGCTCTGAGAACAGGATCCCCAAACCCCAGCCTGGTAGCCCAACCCGTCACCCAGCCACCCGTACCAAGGAGGGCTGGCATGGTCACTGGCAGGACTGCCACAGGATCCACCAGTCCCATAAAGCTGGACATCGGGAGAGCAGCAGGAATAGTGTGGCGATAGCGGACAGGTAGAACCCACGTGTCTTAAATGCTCTGAAGGAAGTCTGTGCATCTGCATCTGGGCTGTCAGTGGTTGTTCCCAGGACATGCACTCCTGGGGCTCTAGATGGGTTGGAGACACTTGTCCAGGTTGTCCATGGCATTCCCAGTGGTTGCAGGCTTTGCTGGCTCTGTTGGGTGGGTTATTTTTAAGAAACACGGATAATGCCGAGATGCGGTTGATGGCACGCTGCAGTGTGGCTATCTTGGAAAGACGTTTGCCACTCAGGTCGTGATGGAGTGCCACACGCAGTGCATTGAAGGCCTGGTTGTAATCCAGAATTCGCTTCCTCTCCCTCACGTTGGCCGCCATCCTACGGGCCTTGGAGCGCACCGGTCTGCTGCGCTTCTTCGACCGACCCTCCTCAGCCTCACTGACAGTGCTGCTGGGACTCGAGCTCTCGGCGTAGGAACCTTTCCGGCCACTCTCAGCAGAATCATTGTCTACTTGAGCCTCCAGACTCAGCTCCAACTCCTCTTCTGAGAACTCGGAGCCAGTGAAACTGCTGCAACTTCTCATTGCTAAAATCTGGGACTGCTAGCTGCGTCTCGCTTCTCGTGGAGTTCACTACCGAAGTTTCAGCTTCGTCGTGGAGTCCAGAGCCTCTTTTGGTTGACGCCACCAGACACCATATGATTACCTTTGCTTCCTCCTAACAAGTACGGCTGCTTTTTAAAGCACCTTCTCCTGGAGTCACATGGTACAGTCACCCATGAGGAATGGCGCGCTGTGTTTACGAGTTCCCTCCAGGCAAATGCATCAGTTTGCTGAACAGACACGCCTTCCTCTGAACCTCACTTTGGATCCCAACATTGTTTTTTTTTTTTTTCAATCTTTCAGTGAAAGGCTTTGACAGTGTTGAGTTAATAATCTACAAACTGTTAAAGATTACGCACATTGAAACACCATTTTTAACTAACTGAAATTGTGAAAGGCCTGCACTCTCAAATTTGGATGGGAAGATCTTTATCTTGGAGATTTACCTGACCTTAAACAATTATGTTACTATCTCCTTCACTTCTTATTCACTTTTTGTCACTTCTTACCACTTTTGCACAGTATACTTCAGTCATAACACATTCACCTTGAATTAGTCTCACATTTTAAAACCATATGCAAAAAAAAAAATCTGTTTCCAAAACATTTCTAAAAATCCCTGGAATCTCAGCATGAGAGATTGTGAAGAAGATTCAATGCTTTCTTTTTTTTTTTTCCTCTTGAATTTCAGTGAGTAATCATCATCTCCATCTAAATTTGTCTGTGGCCCATCATGACAAATTGTGTATTGATCAGATAACCAGTATTTTGTGTATTTCCTCTCCAACAGTGTGAGAGGAGGAAGAAAACAGTTAGGACCCATTATTTGGATTTGTCCACAGACGCAATTAGGAGTCTCCAGCGTGGCGATCGTTGCTCTTGTGGTGCAAGGCTTTATGAACTGTATAATTTGCTTGTCTTTGTAAGGCTACTATAAATCAAGTCCCAACAGCACCTGAGGACAAACATAGATAAGGACCTGGACTTCAAAGCTGGGGAAAAGAGGGCAAATATTTTACAATTATAACATGTAATAGTTGCTTGTTCGAGCAACCTGACATTTTACACCATGGTTTGTGTAGTTTCTTAAAAAAAAAAAGCTTGTCAAAACAAGCAAAATTCTTCAGTTCAGTCTTCAAAAAAAAAAAGCTCTTTTGATGTGGACACATTTTCTTTTTCTTTATTTGAATGCCAGTGTGTGTAACATCCACTCTTATGACCTGTGCAAGTCCACCGGTGTCATGTTTGATCATGTTTTCATCATCTCTCTGAGGCGTTTATGTCAGACATGTTTGTCGAGTTCAGTGCTCTCTGTCAAGACTTCATGTTTGTTTTTCTTTTACCTGAGCAAAATACTGATCTCTTCAGTCAAGCGGACCAGACCATTAGATAGCTCGAGGACAGGCCATTGCCATTGCCCTTATGCCAAACAAGAGGTCATGCCTGAACATAGCTTCCTTCCTTTTCTTTTATTTTATGGTGGCTGCTGCGGCTGAGTGCCGCCAGCCGTTAAAGAGCTAACGATGTGAACATTTCAGCCCTTTTCACTTGGACATATTGTTACTTAGCAGTAGCCCCCATTAGAGGTTATGTGTACAGTGCTGAGAGGGATTCTTGGTTTTGATGTGGGCCATAAGATTAATGTTCCTGCAGGTTCAGTGTGGACAGGAATATAGCGATGGCGATGCAAAGGACAATGACTCTCAATGGGATGCGTTAATTGTTTGCATTTATAAGACTTTTTAAAAGTCCTGAGGACTTTTTCCTGTCGAAGAGGTGTTGGTAACCACTGGAGATAACAATTAAATAAACATCTCCTTCCAGGGGCGGCACGGTGGTGTAGTGGTTAGCGCTGTCGCTTCACAGCAAGAAGGTCCGGGTTCGAGCCCCGTGGCCGGCGAGGGCCTTTCTGTGTGGAGTTTGCATGTTCTCCCCG
>JANZLB010000018.1:4228256-4238502 GCA_026167865.1 Notarius quadriscutis
ATTTGGCTCAGCACAGAAATAAATATGAAGTGTATTAAATTAAATTATGCAGCAGCAAAAATATTATAAAGTGCAATCATATGAAGTGACTTGTGGAATTAGGAATGCTCAAGTTATAAATAGAAGTTTAGAGTTTGGGTTTGGAGTTCAGCAGTCTGGTGACCTGGGGAAAAAAAGCTGTTACAGAACCTGGTGGTCCTGTACCTCATGCTGCAGAACCTCTATTGTGCACTGCTATTTAAAAAAAAAAAAAAAGCCTGTTGCCTCAAAGCAAGCAGGTTCTAGGTTCTGCCAACCAAGTTTGTATATTCTCCTCGTGTCTCTGTGGGTTTCCTCAGTGCGTTCTGGTTTTCTCCCACCGTACAAAGACATGCAGATTAGGTCACCTGGTTAGTCTCACTCACTCACTACTTCCAGCGTGTGGGGTTGCTGCCCTGCGAACCCTACTGATCCATATGTCATTAACTGGAGGATAATTTTATGCCGGATGCCCTTCCTGCCGCAACCCTCCCATTTCCAGGCTTCGGGAAACAACCATTCGCACCTATTGACAATTTAGAGTAGCCAGTTAACCTAACTGCATGTCTTTGGGCTGTGGGGGAAACCTATGCAGCCAGGGGGAGAACATGCAAGCTCCACACAGAAAGGCCCCCTGTCAGTCACTGGGCTCGAACCCAGAACCTTCTTGCTGTGACACAGCAATGCTCACCCCCATGCCGCCCAGGTCACCTGCTTACTCTAAACTGCCCATCTGTGTCGATCTGAGTGTTCGTTTGCCCGTGTCATAGATTGCCGACCCATTCAGGATGAACCCCGCCACTCAGCCAGCATCAGCTGGGATTGGCTCCAGCTCAACCACGATCTTCAGAAGAAGAAGAACCTTTATTTGTCACATGCACACTTCAAGCACAGTGAAATTCATCCTCTGCATTTAACCTATTTGAAGCAGTGGACACAGCGGGCAGTCAGGGGTTGGGTGCCTCGCTCAAGGGCACTTCAGCACAATGCATATCTTTGGTCTGTGGAGGAAACCCACACAGACAACATGCAAACTCCACACAAAAAGGCCCTCGCTGGCCGCTGGGTTCGAACCCGGAACCTTCTTGCTGTGAGGCGACTGTGCTCACCACTACACCAGATAATGAATGAACGAGCGTTTTTCTCAGGGTGGATTTGAATTTAATGGACTGAATAGCCGATTAAACGTATTGTTCTGCCATTATCTGGGTTTTTAATTGTATACAACTGTTTACAAACCGATTACAGACTGGAATAAAAAAAAAAAAAGTGCGTGTGTGTTTGATTGATTGACCAACAGAGGGCGTGGTTTCCCGAGTCCTCCTCTTGAGAAGGCGGAGAGTTGTGTTGTCGCTCTTGACGTCAAGCGCCCTGGCCACGCCCTCTATTTCTGGCCGTTAGAGGGCGGGGCAGGAGCAGGAGGCTGAGCCTGATCCCCACGTGTGACGATTTTGCCTTCCCGCTTCGGTAATATTCCTCCTGCGCTTCTGTTTGCTCCTCGTCCCACTCTCTCTCTCTCTCTCTTTTTTGTATGAGTGTGTGTGTGTGTGCGCGCGCGAGCGAGAGTGAGTGAGAGAGAATGCGTGTGCATGTGCGCGCGCGCGCATGAGTGTGTGTGTGAATGAGTGTGTGTGTGTGTGTGAGAGTGTGTGTGAGTGTGTGTGCCTCGTTGTTTTTTTGCCCTGTAGTTTTTTTTTTTTTTGGGTTTTTTTTTTTTTTTTTCCGTGAGACAGCGTTATGGATGGAGACGGGAGCCAAGCCACGTCCGGAAGCCCGAGCGACACACAGCATGACCCGGGGTAAGCTCACCGCTCAGCCCGCTCTCCGCGCCCGGGACTCCTCGCTCCTTTTGCTTTCTTGGGGTTGGTTTTTTGGTCCATTTTTTTTTTGTCGGAGTGAAATGAAAGCAAAGAGACGCCGACAGCGTCCCCGTTAGTCCTTCCGGATACACACACACACACACACACACACGGCGGCTTTGTTTGCTTACTTGCTTTCTTTCATCTTCACCATTTCAGGATATATATAGATACATTTTTGCAACCACAATGCAACTTGCTTTCCTTAAACAATCTTTTCTAAATAAATAATTATGAATAAGTAAAGGTTCCACCTTCAGAAACATGGCCGATCTCACACCTGGAACTGGAACTCACTTCTTTCTTTCTTTCTTTCTCTCTGTCTCTCTCTTTCTTCTTGCAGTAAAATGTTTATCGGCGGCCTGAGCTGGCAGACCTCACCAGGTAAAGCATGACCTTTAAGTTCATCTTGATCACTCTCTTTTTAACCTGGTGTTCAGATCTGACAGTAAATTAGAAATGGAGATGTTTTTCTATTCTGTTCATCCCGGAGTCCTCTATTCGACCCCTGCGCGCTGCGCGGTGGCACGGAGGGGCGCTTTTTTACGCGCAGTGCGAGAATGAATGACTGACTGACTGACCCGCTTCTTCCCTTTCCTTTCTTCTCTTCTGGCCCGCAGACAGCCTTAGAGAATATTTCAGCAAATTTGGAGAGATCAGAGAATGCATGGTGATGCGAGACCCCACAACCAAACGCTCAAGGTAAACCCAGGAATTATTATTTATTATTATTTATAGTTGAAAGTAAAGCTGCTTCTTCATTGGCATGAGATAGGACTGACCCTGTGTTGGAGGGATTCTCTAAGTCCCATGTTGTTCTGCTCTGGAGGAAAGCTTGATTCAAACCCTGCTACTGCTGCTTTAATGCAGTCTGACATTGACTAGCAACCTTTACATTGTAGAGGTGTGTGTGTGTGTGATGCACATGTGCTGTCCTCCTTTCTGCACATCCAACACACCATGGCTGAGCTCCAAAACAGTATATTTACATTCTCGTACAAGTTGCTAGTTTTTTTTGTTTTTGTAGTATATAAGGTGCATGATGCACCAAAACCTCTAACTTTTCCAGATGAAGTTTAACACCATACACCTGGTGTGATTTAAGAAAAAGGTGGTATGGTTCTTTCAATAGGTGCTCTAGAAATCTTTCCACATAAGATGGTTTTTCCGCTTCTAAAATTATTCCCAAAGATGAGCTGAAATCGAAAACTGTGGTTCAACCTTGATCGCATGTACGATGTGTGTTGTGCACGATTCATCAGGACAAACATATTTTCGAAGATTTGTTTTCCGTAATCGTCCTTCAAAAATGCCGTGAACCAAATTCAAGTTAGAAATTTCACCTTATGGAAAGAAGGAAAATGTGAAATAAACTCTCCCCGCATTACCTTCAGGAGCTAATAACGTAAAATTTTAATTCTTGGATTTTTTCCTGTGTTTCTTTACAATTATTTTGCTTTCGTTATGTGCGAAGTCTGGCATGTGATCAGTCTTCACTATCGCACTTTGGTCATGAAGTGGCGAGCCGGATCTGTGCAGGTGAATCGCCACACCGTGTCAGGTTAAGTGGGAATTCTCCTGAATCTGGCAACCCTGGAGTCCTGCCTTGTGTTTCACTGGCAGTCAGAGAGCTGGCCGTGCAAAAGCTGCTGCTCTAATGCAGTCTGACATTGACTTGGGGACTGTACAGCAACTGTAGTGTGTGTGTGTGTGTGTGTGTGTGTGGTGTCCTCCTTTCCGCGCACACAACACCCACTGAGCGGCTTCCTCAGAGCTGAGCATTGATAGCTGCTATATTTAAAGTGTCCTGACCTGCTCTGTGTTGCGCTGACACTTGCATCAAGGGGAGAGGAAAAAAAACGGCACTGCAAAAGCTGCTGTCTAATGCAACCTGATGTGTATGTACACTTTCGGGTTGTTATCTTGTCCCAGCTTCACGGTTAGTCCCAGTGTGTCCTCAGATGATATCACTTTCAAATTCTGATTAAAATGCATTTTTTGTCAGTAACTATCCGTTTTATCCTAAAAGTTCCTTACTCAGGTGGAGCCCATCCCTCCCCCCGCCCCCTCGTATCCTGCTTCAATTCCCAAAAGTTCAAAACCTGCCCACTTGGATAACTAAAGCAACCACACGGGGGCTCTGAAAACGCTTTGGCAGTCTTTAATCCACTGTGCTTGTAAACATGTTACGTCATTAGCGTATTCGTAAGCTCTTTATGTACGGCGTTTATCAACTCAAACGCAACCACACAGAGCATGAAACTGTATTTTTGGCTAAGCAGCGCTACACGCTGCCACGCTAGCTAGAGATTTATTTATTTTTAACCTTTCCTCACGGACCTTTCTTTCAGCTTGTAACAACAACGTGATAAATACCAACAGCGAAAGAGGTTTTATTGAAAAGTCCTTCCTACTACGTTACACACTGCGTAACACTCCCAGAGTTGTTTCTTCGCATGTAAAACATGCCGGAGAATATTCCTTAAGGCAAATCTGTTGCTCCTGCTCACCAGGATAAATGATAAAGTGATGCAATGATGAAATCTATGTCTTTTCTTCTCCCCTTCCACACTGTCTCATTATGTTCTGTGTCTGCTTTTGTCCCACAGAGGCTTTGGATTTGTTACGTTTGCTGACGCGGCCAGTGTAGATAAAGTCCTAGCTCAGCCGCACCACGAATTAGACTCAAAGACGGTAGGTTTGCTTGTTGTGGGTTTTTTTTTTTTGGTATTATTTTTTTAATAATGATTTTCAATAGTGCGATGTTTGTTTGTTTGCTCTCTTCTTCACACACACACTCAGTCTTTTCTTCTCTGGACAGCTCACATACCTGCACTTTGCCATTGCTTGCACTCATGATCATCAAACGAACAGAATGTGTTAATGAAGAATAATTTCGTGTCTGTTCTGTGTATATAGGCAGATCTGTTCTACAGTTAGTACATCATCCATATGTGAATTCTCAGAGTGACGCTTCAGTGAGCGAGAACGTCTCTATACGACCATGATCCCGCCTGTCGTCTTTTTTTTTTTTTTTTTCCCCTCCCTCAGAGGGAGGAGCTAAGAAGCAAGGACATTAAACAATGAGGCACAAGTAAAGAAATGACAAGAAGCATACCCTGGTCCTCATCAGTGAGCTCGAGTCAGTGTGTGAGCAGCTTTGTGTGTCGGAAATTTGTGTTTCTCTTGGCGTCTCGACTTTATTCAGGGGACGAAGCGTGCCGTTGTGGAACCAAATTAGTAATACATTGTTCATGGTTCACTTTCTCATTGTTCTTCATCCTTTCACATAGTTATACACATTGTGATGAAAGACACTGACACGCCCCCTCACGTTTACACGGCTTGTTGAATTTGCTGTTTTAAAAAAAAAAAAAATTAAAAATCTTCTTGCTTCACCTGACTTCTTTTCTTGAACCTGTTCAAGGTGCAGAAGTGCACCAGACAGTCCTGAAATTACAGTACCAATACGGATTTTTACGAATCCAAGAAAATAACAACTTGGAAGATTTACACCTCAGTCAAAAAACATGTCTGGATGCTCTTCTACTGGCATAATAAGAACATCCAGCCCATGTCGACATCATGCCAGTGTGTTTCATGGGGCACCAGTTCTTTTGAACTCAGGAATTAAAACCGTTAACGGATGGCGGGGTGTCCGAGCTCCACGCTTTCCGCACGCTGCATCACGTTATGGCATCGGTTTAAAAGCTGTGAAACGCCAGATGTGGAGAATCACTCGAGGTCCTCCGGGGCAGTTAACCGAGGATGAATAACGGCTGCGCTGATTTATGAAGGGTAACAATACGGCGGCTTGAGGATAAGGAGATAAAGACGTGTCGAGTGGCTAAATCTATAGTTCTGGAGTGTCGCTGTAGCTGTTTTTATTGAATTATTTAGTCATGTCACCGCTGCTGTTGTGAACGTGGGCCTGGCTGAAAAGACATGATGTATTGAAAACCAATCCTGGGTAGAGTATGGAGAACATGCAGACTTTGGAGTTTCGTCTCTGTGTGCGAGAGAAGGTGTCAAAAAAAAAAAATTGTTGTTCCCAATACTCAATCACGATTGGCTAGGATTGCTGTGATTGACAGGGAGAAAGTATGATATCCCTCCCACCCAGAGAGCACGGCTAGTTTTGTTGTTGTAGACTTGTGTGGCGGAGAGATTGTCTGTCTGCATTCAAACCTGCGATTTTCAGACCATAAAGCGAGTGCTTTTCTGCGGTGAAGTTTTATTTTGTTGGGGGGGGGGGTGATGTCTATACTTGAAGCTCATTCATAAATATACAGTGAGACTCATGGTCTATGGTTAATATTTATGGAAGGAGTCTCCAGTGTTTATAAGAAGTAAAGCTGTAACTTTTGAGTTTTCTGCAAAGTCTTTTTTTTTCATCAAAACAAACTGCATTTTATTTTCTGTTGTATTAATGTTGAGAGAGAGACTGGTGAAGGAACTACTGTTTATCGCTGCTATAACGTAACAGGAGGATAACAGGATTTAACTTGTTTCATGGACGTTCCCCAACATTAAATGTAACTATAAGTGGATAAAAAGTAAATTTCTGTGGTAGAAGAGGAATAAAACACTTGAGCACTCTTATTTTCCTATGAAGGCACACCTCCATGTGTGTTTATTCCTTATGTAAATGGCATCAAAACGATGTAGAAAGTGTGTGTGTGAGTGTTTCTCTTAGAGTTTAGTGCAGATAATAAGAGGGTTATATCAGATGCACCTCAGGTCACCTATTTTTCAGTGGTAATTATAATGGTTTTTCTTGCAAGCATCACCTTGAAAAGGGATTAAAAAAAACTGCCGAGAGTGTGTGGCACTTTTCCAAGTCAGCACCGGAGTCAGGTGTGTTGAATAAATTTCCAGCACACGCACACTAGTTGGATAAGAATGACATAAAATATACAGAGAGATAGAAAAGTCTAACTAGCAAATTCTGCAAATCTGTGCAGGAGATGATTAAGTAACAGCTGTACCAAAAATAAAATGTGTGCACAGCAATAAATAGGCGGAGTGTGGAGTGTGATCCCGAGCCCAACACACACACACACACACACACACACACAGAGTGTGTATTTTTGTAACGCAAATCGCTGAAGGTTTCATGTCTGTAGAGTTCGGAGTTTGGCTCTGTGGATGAGCTGCTGCTCGGGGGAAGAAGCTGCTGATTTATGATTTTCGTGCCTTCTGGTTTTTGGTGCATCATCTTGATGACGTGTGTGAAGACGTATAGATTGGGTTTCTGACTAAAAGTTCTGGAAAAGGATTGAAATTTGGGGGGGAAAAAAACAAACCTACAAAGATATTGTCTGTCGGTGAGGTGACACAAATCATGGTAGTTAAAGAGGATTTTCTGTGATATAAGATGTGTACTTTGGTTTGCTAAGAGACGGTGGGAAGCGCTGCAGTGATGCTTAAAAAAAGAAGGAAGAACGTAAATAAGTAAGCACTGCAAAGAATGAAATTAGAACAATTCAGTGATTTCAGGATGAAAATGTTACATCAGTTGGATGCAGCGTTTAGAATATTTTTTTTACATTGTGATTTATAATTAGTTTTGTTTAAAAAAAAAAAGTTTTCCAGTTTAGGGCTGGGTGATTATAGCTGAAATATTGATCACAATGAAATGTTTAATTTCAGTCAATATCTGTAATTATTGATCATTCTTAATGACCTATTTCTCATAATTGCCTGGAGGGGAGGTTCAATTGAACCCCTTTATTTTTAATTTAGACACTTAAAAAAAAAAAAAATCAGCAGTTTCATCATCATTTGCTCAGTGTTTCCCAAACACAGACTTTCCTCAGGCGACACCCAGGAATATTACCAGCCACCTAAAGTAATATTTGATGACCGATGAAAGTAGATAAGTGCGCAGAGCGAGAATATCCTGTGAGCGATAGGGAAATAATGAATATCATATCCTGTCTCGGTAGAAGGAGCTTTGTTGGACTGGAACGATTGACCAAATACCGCATGGACAGAGAGCTTCCACGCTGTAGGTCGTTTCCGTCAGTGTGCACGCTACGTGTTATTGTCAACGTTACCATGACAACATGGAGTGCTCGAGTCCAGTCAGCACATTCGGATTTTAACAGTCTGTGTACATTTGGGTTGCTGTTTGAAATTAAAAGGTGTTTTTTATTCCCGTAAATCACAGACAGCCGATTAAAATTTAAAAGCAGCCTCTGGTTGTCGCTGATAAATAACACGCAGTTTACTGAGCGGCATGAATAGAGCAAATTCAAATATGATCCAAAATCGCATGAGGTAGAGCGTTTTCGTGCTGCAGGTCACACGGATCTTTCTGCCAGCTACCACCACAAGTATATTTAAGGCCCGTTTTCTCAGTCACTCCACGTTGTTTCTGTCATCACGTGTCAGTGGTGCAACTGAACCATACACCTGTTAAATGCCTGTCACTGAGCACGCTTCTTTATCAAGGGATGTGATGTATGATATATACATGATGGGCTTTTTATGAGCCAGGGAGGGAACACGCTTGGTTTGTTCATATAACCATGTTCATGTGCTTTTCTGGGGCTTTGCATTTAATACATTTCAGTGAAAATGTCAAACGTTCTGTCGAACAATTTTCTTCTTGCTGTTGAAGCGTCTATCAACAATGCATCTCAATATTGTTTTATCGCCCAGGAACAATACAATTATACAGTGATGCCCTCAATATCGCAAAAAACAGTGTCTGGTATTATTCTTGTATTACCTATTGATGCTAGTGTTTCTCTTATTTTCACTCTATCAGATTTATTATTGAACAGTTATTTGTCAAAGGTGAAGTGAATATCGGTGAATTATAAGCGAGACGAAGTCGAGGTTGTTAATTACTATTGGCTGGCGTTCACTGGCATATCGGATATATTTTGTTCAGCTAGCATGATATTGAATGAGTCGAAGACGAGTAGCTGAACGGAATATATCTGATAGACCACGATAAAAAGTCAGCCGTTATTATCATTATTATTAATACACATTCCTTTTGGGTGTTCAACGCGTCTTTCTCTTTCAAAATTCTCTCAATCTTCTGTGTTTAATGACGCAAACCTGGCGGCCATGTTTGTTTACAAATCGTCACAGTTGCTTGCAAGCGCGGAAGTTTTACGTCTCTGACGTATGATGTCATGTTGTCTTGACAACCATGCAATATCGTAAACCATATTCAACGCTCATTCTCCATTGGGTAGAGTGACGTAATACACGTAGGATAAGCGATACACTAACAATAATTGCATGCTATCAAACCAAATGAATGAAACCCACTAGAAGGGAATAGAGCATGTTTTTATTCCATTGAAAAAAGGTTCTGCATGTATAGTAGTCACCGAGATTCACTGAGCCTGAGGTGGATAATTGTTTTGGTATAAATACACGTGATTATTAAACAATGTATTAATCATTTATTTCAAACTTCAAAAGCGGCATGTAAATATAACGCACGCAGATTTGTCTCCCTTATCTACACCAAGTCACATAAAATACTTTGTTTTGAAATTGATAAAATAGATCACAATTCCACCTTCCCTTTGAATAGTTTGACTAACTTCGTTGCATCTTTAGTGCTTTTTGGATCAGCATTTTCTTTCGTAATTTTTACTTCTTCACTTACGGTGACAAAACGATTGGCTGCCATTTTGCGGAGTCGCTTGAGGTGATTTTCAAGAAATGGTCAGAAAAATGGCACATGATTTCCGATAATCACCTCCGTATTTATACTAAAATGATCTCACATTTGACCTTTTTTTTTCCCCCTTTTCATGACTTTGATTAAAAACAAAAATCTGGAGAAAAGTTGTCAAAAGGTTCAATTTGGAGATATGTTTCTGCCCTGTTGCGTTTTCTGCTACAAAAATCCCTTAGTTTGATGGATGATTGATTTGCTCACTGCTGGTTACAACAAACCATTTGGATAAAGTGTCGAGTCATGGCGGGTGGACAAATCAGTGACCAGGACGCTCAAGACGAGCAGATTACACGACGTTTAATCCATGGGGCCAAGAGGCCCAAAGTAAGGATTTTTATATCACACAGAGAGACCAGTACCATCATGGAGTATTTATTTATTTAAAATCTTCAGTGGTTGAAGTTTATTTGAAGGTATGAGCACAAGCCTCTGTGAGTACCTTTTGTGCTGTAATCATGTGATCAAATGACATCATTCAGACTGGCTTATGGCCAGCAATCCAGTTAAAGCCGTGAAATTTGAAGTTATAATTAAGTGGGCTTGCAAGTCCCACTTATTGTAATCTCTAAGTCGCGTTTATGCTTGCTTGCTTGCTTGCTTATCTTGTGTCAGTCTGTAAAAAATTTAAAACGCTACTCCTCCTACGGCTTTCGAGATA
>JANZLB010000018.1:4270739-4280942 GCA_026167865.1 Notarius quadriscutis
TCGCCGGCCACGGGGCTCGAACCCGGACCTTCTTGCTGTGAGGCGACAGCGCTAACCACTACACCACTGTGCCGCCAACTTTAAAATTATTTTTATTTTTTTATTCCCACAAAAAGTTCTATTACAAACTTATAATGGTATTACAGAACTATGCTCTGAAATGTAATTCTTTCTAAGGACATGGGTAAAATTAAAATGGCATGGGAACAAACATTTATTTGGCTCAGAAAACACACATGGCTCATCAACACCAGCTCTTCGCCAGCTGCCATCTCCTCACTTCCTGCCAGGGAGCATCTGTCTTCCTGCACTGACACATTCTCCACACACTTTCACCCCTTTCCTCCTTGGCTTTATCCACCAAGTCCATTCCATTTTCTCTATGTACATTCCTGTCAACACTCACCTGACAACAGAAAGGACAGCGGCTCTCAAACCGTTAGCATCCATGAAGTTATTCCGAGCTTAAATAAATCCACTTATGACCATAGCACAGATTTATATGAGGGAATAATCCAATTATTTACAAAACCAAACCAGTTTCACCATGTTCAAATGTACAGCATAACCTACACAAACAAATGTTACTATGGGTCGATAACGTTCTCCACTATTGCAATGTTATACATTTATACACGCAGTTCCCTCCAAAAGTATTGGAACGACAAGGCCGATTGTTTTGTTTCCGCTATACACTGAAGATATTTGGGTTTGTGATCAAAAGATGAATGCGACGATAGATTAGAATTTCAGCTTTCATTTCCTGATATTTACATCTAGAATGTGTTAAATAACTAGAACATGGCACCTTTTTTTAAAACGCTCCAATTTTTCAGGTGATCAAAAATACTGGAACACGTGACTGAAAACCGAAAAGTTATTGACATCACCAGAAACCTCCATCGTGTTGCATCTTCAAACGTCTGAATTGTGTGCCATTTGTGTGTCTATGTCAGTGGTGGGATGGCTGTCTTTTGGGCCAAGCCCTCTTTCAGGCCCAGCCCACTGCACCATGTCATGCCTCCAGCTTGCCATTGGGAAATCACATCACATCACATCACATTACAGGCGTTTAGCAGATGCAGTTATCCAGAGCGACACACAACAGGATCCCGACATACCCACAGCAGTGGGCAGCCTGGGGAGCAGTTGGGGTTAGGTGCCTTGCACAAGGGCATTTCAGCCATTCCTGATGGTCCAGGAAATCGAACCGGCAACAGTTTGATCCCAAAGTTGCTTGTCTAACCTTTAGGCCATGGTTTCCCTCATTACAACTCTTACATGCCTTTTTCCCACCTACTGCTTTGCAACTGCCTGGCTGTACATTTCCAGACGTATATTTAAACCTCATCAGTCTACAGCTCCTGGTAGATTGTTGCCTTTGCTTCGTCCCATGAGTGTTGCGTTTCACATGCTGATTTCTGTGAATGACACTTTGCCTGACGTTGACCTTGTTTGTGCTTTGCCTTGCTGGATTTCTTTTTCATTGCATACACTTTGTATATAGCCACCAACTTTTACAAGGGAGAAACCCCCAAAACAAACAGCAACAACTAAAAGAAGCTGTGGTACAAGCCTGGAAAGCATCACAAAAGAAGAATGCAGCAGCTTGGTGATGTCAGTGGGTCACCAATTATGTAAGGGATAATGTCAGTCATTACTGCCCTGAATCACTCTTAAGGGGTTTATTTTACGATAAAGACCAGCTCGCTGTACAATATTCCACTTATTACATGACTACTTACTAAAGAAATCAAAATACTGATTGAAAATGATTTTATTGATTTGAAAATTATTTGATCGCTTCCGCTAATGACAGGGTCCTTAACAATTTGTTGCAAACAAATAACAGACCCTAGACTGCCGTAACTGACCAATCAGAATCAAGTATTCACATGAGCCATGTAATAAGGGTTATCTACTTTAAGACCATCTGTTCCAATCCATTTACTCCCCCAAAAATTGAGTGATTGGACATCAACAGCGCCATGTTCTAAGTTCAACACATCTAGATGTTAAGATCATTAAATAAACGATGAAATTCTTGATCCATCGTCTCTTGAACTCAAACCCAAATGTCTTCAGTACAAATACTTTCAAAGGGGACTGTAGATAAAATTATGGATATGCTGGCTATACATCACAGCTCCTGCTGTAAGAACCAATGGGGTTTAAAATGAAGGATCTTAAAATGGGGAACTTCAGTGCTAATCTGCAAGCCAGCCAAGTGGTTTTAATCAGCAGCATTCAAACAGGATCAAATGGACCACATTAAAGCCTGTCACGACATCTGTGCCAATATATAAAAGGTCTATGGACATTATGTGGACCAAAGTATTATTTCGCGTGCGTACGTGTATGTGCACATGGTGCCCTGCAATGGAGTGACGTTCCATCCAGGGTGTATTCCCACCTGATTCCCAGTGTTCCTGAAACTGACTTTGATCCATCATGATCAAAGTTACCACCAAAGCACCAAGGAATATGACAAAGTCTGCTTCTTAGATTACTACCAAGGTTTTGCGCATTTAAAAAAAAGTGCATATGATATTTCTGACAGACATTCATGTGTTATGCAGAGATGCACAATTTATCTGATCTCCTCCAGAATGCACATTTATTTCAAATGCTCAAAACACATTTGAAAATCAGAATCAGAAATACTTTTATAATACATGGGGCCAAATTACTCAATTCTGATTGGTCAATCAAGGAGGGCTTTTTTTCCTTAACACGAGGCTGTATTTCTGAAATGCTATTGGCTAGTTCGTTGCTTGATTACGGTTACAAAAATTAGCAAATTTTGTCAACAAAATGGCCGAATCTGCTGACTCAGTAATGCCATGTTTCGCTATATTTGACAAAGAAATGATAAACCAATTGAAAGCTGCAAGTGAAAATGAAAATACCAAAAAAAGTATGAATTTTTGGCTTTCCGTGTTTAAGAAATGGGCCGCAGAAAGACAAATAAACGACTCTCTAGTGGCGTATGAATGATGCGAGTTGGACAAAGTGCTATCGCAGTCTTTTTGTGTCATGATGAAAGATGCTTTAGAAACTGATTCAAACGTGCAAGATAATCTTGCGACCTGATTGGTGCAGAAAACGTGAATGACGTTGTGAACTTGAATGGCTTCCGATGTATGAATTTGGCCCGATATATTATAAACAAGTCATCGTATGGTTCCTTGTAAAATAAAGGATCAATTTCACTCATGATTTCCAAGTTTTGAAATTCGCGACGAGGGCAATTTTCAAAACTTCGAAATCACTCGTGAAATTAATCCTGAATTTTACTCGGCCCCATAGGATTACCTATATTAAGCGGAAATAATTTTTTTGGAAGTTTTGGATCAAGTTTTTATTTGCTGAATTTGCAAAAAATAACAATAAAATGCTCTGTTTCTCAAAATCTAGTGAATGTGGATAGCATAAGTTATTCCACTAAGTCTCGTCATACATGGCTCGAAGCCGACTCGGTGCTCCGCGCTTCGTCAGCTATCAGCTCATGTACGACTCAATTTTGTGGAGTAACCTGTTAAATGGATCACAAATATTTTGTGCTGTTCATTTAATAAATAAACTGTCATGCTTGGCTGTAATTACTGAGCGTATCAGGGGAATAAAACATTTCAGGCTCTGCGTGTGATGGACCAAAGATGGATGAGTGACTGAAAGCGTCTCGGGGACGAGCACACGCGAATGGAAAATGATCAGCTTCTGGGTGGTAACATTAACTCTGCATCATAGTGAGCCACATCAGCCTGTCATTGATTATTTTCTGATAACAGCAGGTCCCTGAGTGTTTTATTCCTTATAATTGGATGTTACACACCTGCTCGTATTGAGCATTTTATGATGTTTTTACTTTGGCGAACTAAAAGTTACTGCTTTTTACAGTACTTTTTTATCTGTTACTTATCTTCGTGTTCCTGTCTCTACTTTCACCCAGTATGTCCTTAAGCTGTCTGTCTTTCTACTTTACGTCCTAGCTGCCGTGTGGAGAGTGCACAACCACGTCTACCATAAAGACCTTGCCATGTGCAGCTGTGACTGAACCGTGCGATGAGCCAGATTGGTGCCAGTTATGTGCTTGTCCTTTCTTTGACCTAGACATGGCTGCTGTTGGTGTTGCGGATTTGGTTTCTGAACTGTGTTGCCCACAGTGCTCCGTGTCCATTGCTGAGTGATTCATCCCTATGGTTAGGCCTTGACGGTTTGGTTTTTTAGGAGAACAAAAAAACCCAGAGAGCTGAGACCGAGGAAACGACTGCACGCGATCGGTCCATTTGGTGTGTGTGTGTGTGTGTGTGTGTGTGTGTCTGTCTCTCTCTCTCTCTCTCTCTCTCTCTCTAGGAAGAGGCACAGTTAGAGAAAGTATTTGGTTAGCCATTAGATTAATAGCACAATTAGCTGCTAGCGACAGTCAATCTTTAAGGGGGGAGTAAGGAAGTGAGCCAAGGCCCTCTGGAAGTAAGCTCTTGTGGGTTAAGTCTTCGATTGCAGTTTATTTTCCTCAAACTGAGAATTCCGAGAATACTGTTGAATCCCCCCCGAGTAGACTTTGCTTGCAACTGGAGACCATTTTTATTTATTTATTTATTTTTTAAATATAAAAGTTTTTTTTTTTTTAGTTTTGTCTGGCCTTAAAGCGTGAGGTTTGCTGCTCAGGTTTAATTACTGGCTTAATTCAATTAATTAACCCAACTGATTAATTGGAGCTGTCGGCTGCCTGCTTATCCAGCGTTCTAAGATTGGCAGATGTCATGTTGTGAAGTGAGTGATCGGATTCAAGACTAGATGTTCCCAAGAAGGAAAACTAGCACGTTTTAAACGTTAGAGGAAGTCTCTTGTTAATCCAAGATGCTCTTTACTCATGATTTAGCTTGCTGCGTGCGGTGAAACGGATGAACGCGACAGAATAACAAATCTGAGACCGGCCTCGGTTCATGATGTGGGGTGTATTAACTTTTCCTTTTCCCAGTTTGGCAGCTGCTGCAATCCTTGCAGTGTGTAATGTTTTGTCAGATTGTTGCTGAGATTAGGCCTGCCTGTGCCGTCACAGCTCGTGATGGACATTTTGCAGCAAAGTCAATGAGCCGAGCTGTGGACGGAGGCTGAACAAGAAACCAGAGGATGCAACAGGAAAAAAAAAAGGGGATTGTGTATTGAGCCGGATATTGAGCCCTGAGAATGTGAACGGCGCCATGGCATCTCCAGCTGCTCTTTTTCTGGAAGCATAAATGTGATTTTTGTTTGCGCCAGGGCATCTACTCTACTATTCTGGCTGCGCTTCGGGTGCACGGCACGTCCTTAAAACCGTTTCCTGCTAATTAATTCTATCCTAACCTGCATGCAGACATTTCAGTTCCTGGCTTTGAACAGTTTGAATAATGCATGCATTTTTTTCCCCCTCTTCTTCCCTTGTACGTTTCACTGAGCTGTTCTGAATATATGAGAGAGAGAGAGAGAGAGAGAGAGAGAGAGACTTGTCTGTCTTCAAGCTCTTTTCCCCCAGCTGGAGCTCCAAAGTGAGCAGGCTCTGGAGCACTGTAATCAGCTCCTCGGGACACTGCAGGGAACTGGGCAAGAAGTGCCACGTGGGCTGAGAAGAGCAGGCAGTGGACTTGATGACCCATGCCAGAGACCGTAGAAAAACTGGGTTTAATGACGGAAACTGACAGGTACCTTCTGTTCATCTGGACAGGCTGAAGAACAGTCAGAGAACAGACCTACCTCTGTCTGGGCTTCCTGGCTTAATCCAGGAAGGGAAGATGGATAAGTGAGGGCACTAGCCTCCTAAATTGACCTCCATTTTCCAGTTCCAAGCTGAATGACTGGTGTTTAAAGAAGCAGGATGAACTCGGGGACATCACAATCGGCCTCGTTTACCAAACTGGATCTGAATCAATTTGTTTATATAAGAAACCTGGTGTTGATGAGTTGCTGCAATTTTATAAACGGATAACACTGTCGCATCCCCAGCGCCCCATGTTTAATTCCACATGATGTGAAAGAAAGCAATCCAGAACAACACCATAAATTGAGACAAATAAGTCTAAGCATTCATCTTAGACAGAAGTAATGGCACCCTGTAAAAAGAGGAGGTGTTAGTGTGTGTCTGTTAGCTGAAGCGCTGCAGTGGCTGAGCTGCATTACTGGAAGGTATACGAAAAAGATACGAAGCTCATCTTTTATTCATCATTTTGTTGTTTTCAGCGCCGAGTTTTGCTCTTTATGGAGATTTGTGGGCATCTCTCAATATTTGAAAATTTCTGGCTGCCAAAAATCATTGAATAAAATCAGCGTTACTGAATCTTTTGTAAATCTAGGAGGAATTTTTAGTCTGGTTAAGCCAATGGAAACATTTGCACACATTTTAGCTTTACTAAATGATTGATAAATGCGGCGCATTGAGTGGGTCCAGAGGAGGGGCTCCGGCTCCAACGAGAGCCAAGAGAGACAGAAAAGAGAAATAAGCAAAGTGACTCTTAACTGCCTCGCCAGAGCAGGATGCGATAAGGACCTGGAAGCAATTGGAACGACAAAACACGAGCAAGGAAAAACAGGCCAATTATTTGTTTCCGTCAGACCGTTCTTGGTGCTAGATGAGGCCACGAGGGCTGTGACTTTTGAAGGGGCTGGAATAAGTAGGACTGGAACAGTTCAGAAGGGACTTGGAGACCGTCGGCTGTCTGATCACCCGATGCTGAAATGCAGCCTGAGTGATCCTGCCTCCAACTCTTTCCTCTCCCCGTCAGTAGGGAGCTGTGTAACGGCATGCTCCACCCTCACTCTTCTTCCTCTACCTTGCTGTCGCTTTCTCTCCTCTGAGCCTGCAGAAGGGCAAAGCTCCTCTGATTAATGACTCCATTTCTCTCATTGTTTTTATTCTGATGGAGGAGAAAGAGAGGAAGGAAGTGCACACACGCTGATAAATGTGTAAAAAGAGACAGTGCACTGACCTTTAGCAGTCCTTTGTTATTGATGCACGTTTTTGAGCAAGAGCAGCTTGACCTATGATCACGATCATTGTTTACAGCACTTGTTACAGCTCATTCGACATCTTTTCCTCATCCGAATTAACATTTTCACTTTTTTTTTTTTTTACAGCCTCCTTTAAATTTTCCAGTGTAAGGGAAGGATGAGCAGCGCTATTGGATAAGACAATAAGACTAAATTGAGTATGCTATTTCAGCCCCTGGTGTGGAAAACTGTAATTTGGGAGGCTTTTTTTAGCCGGTTTAATTTGGCTTTCCTTTTTTTTTTTTTTTCCCCCTCCGCCTCCTTTTTTTTTGGGGGGGGAGGAAGCTGCATGTGCACAGGAAACTCTTGGGTGTGTGCGTGATGTGCACTTGAATTGTGTTGAGGAGAAATGCTAAATAGAGGATAATAGAGGATAACGAGTTACTTAAGAGACCCGATACACACCCACACACACGCGTGCTGTCCTCTTCCTGACCGGGTTAGATAGGAAACGAGCTGGATGGAGACGGTTTGTTCATTCAGATTGAAGTTGCTGGGGCTGAAAATGGGATCCTGTGTCGACATATCTGAATACGTGACGTTTATGAACCTTGATCACACTGGCTATTAAAAGACCATTACTGATTTAATGAAGGAGAGAGCAGAAATGTGGGTAAGGGGCGTTCTAATTAGGCTACTTGTCGAGGGTCACTGAAAAGCTAGTCTCTCTCTGTCTCTCTCTCTTTCTCTCACACACGCACACATGGAAATGTATTTGCATTTTCCCTTGGGCTAGGAAAGTAAAATAGCCATTTCCAGCTGAACAAAACTAAAGTATTTAAATTTTTGGACCAAGACTGCAATCATTCTCTTTAAAAAATGAAGCTGTGCTCCGGAGACGCGTTTTGTCTGATTCTGGAAAGCCTTCGTGTAAGCATTGGGTTAAATAAACCCCACAGTCAGCCATGTGGGTGCATTTTGAACACACTTTTGTTGTACATTAAAAGGAGCAGAACATGCGTATGATGGTTTGTGAGAACACGTGGGATGTCTTGGCTATAGAATATAAAATATTTCCGAGTGGTGCGGTTTCCCCCCAATTATACTTTCAGATTTTTCAGATAAAGCACCAGTCAAACCGAATATAAATAAAATGAGCCGATTTCACTGAAGGGAGACAGGACGCAGGACGTGAAGGATGTATTTGTCTCTTCAAGCCGTACCTTTCACTTCACATTGTTTGATTGATTGATCTCGGTGAATTTGAACAAATTCTTAAACCTCTGTCTTGTGAGCCAATAGAAAGCAAGTGGGTGGGGCTGTGGTCTCCTTTTGGTCATTAAAAAAAAAAAAACACAGAGGATGAGTAAGTGGCGCTCATACCGGACCTTTATCTCACTGTATCGTTACTGCAGTTGATGCATAATAAACTGACTCATTCGAAGGTGGTTCTTTCTGCCGGCTAGAAATATCATAATTTCACGGTGAACACACTTCAGTGTCCTGACGATGTTGCAGTTGCACTTGAGGAACTCAGAAGTGAGGCAAATAAACATATTGTTCATGACCCGGGGGGGGGAACAAACCAAAAAACTAATTTTCTTACGCCACCCCGACCAAAACCACTTGAGCACATGCTACGTTGTGAACTTCTGAGGAGGACTGGAAGGCAGCATTAGTTGGGGGTGTGTGTAAAATTTTCAAAATGTGAGTGAGTTGTAGTTACAGCGATAACTTCTGGCATCTTCTACATGTAACTGTTTTTCGTCACTGTCTGATAATTGATGATACGTGGAACTCTGGTTGGGGAGGGGGACAAAAAACACAAATGCACGCCTGTGTGATGTTTGCATTTTTGCTCAGGTGCGTTTAGTTTTAAATAGAGCTGTGTAGATTGAGCTCCCAGCTGGACCTGCAACAGGTTGCGTCATTCGTCATTACTTGCGCAAATAAACACTCGCGGCGCTCATGACGTACCGTACAGCTGCTCGGCTCACGCAGCTGAGCAAAACACAAATAAATAGAAATAAAAATAGCGTATGTGTTGCAGCTTAATTAACAATCATGTAAACCATACTTTTAAGCCTTTTATTTGTTTAATGACTTTTTGTATAATGATTAATGAATAAAAAGTGTGTGTGTGTGGGAGGTGTTATGTCCATTTTTAACCCTGTGATATTATTCGTGGATATAAGTCACATGATTAGAGAGCGGTCTCTGTGTGAGGCGCCGGGTGACCTGAGCGTTGTGCTCTTGGCTAACACGGCAAAGATTAATTGCTCAGCAAAGGCAATGAATTAATGTTGATCTATGGCTCATCATGGCATGTGCGTGCGCACACACACGCTGGCTGTCGGCTGATTTAAACACTCGCCTTTTTAATGCCAGTGCCAGGGAGGAAACTCTGCGTCATGATGAAGACAGAGGGGCATTCTAAGAATGTTCTCTCACTTATTTTTATTATTATTTTTTTGATCACACACGTGTACACATGTGAGGTATAGCAATGGAATAGATTAATCAAAGATGAGAGGGCTCCTTATTGAACCGCTGTCACTTCTTCTTGTCTGTTATTTATGTAGTACAATATTAAACGCTTGTGAATCAATGCTCTTTCTTCCCCTCCTCTCTCGTTTTTCCTGCCCTGAGTGTTGTCCATTAATCAGCAGGAAATATAGAAAGGAAGAAAACAAACATGAGAAATCTAACACAAGAAAGATGTGGAGAGGTGTGTGTGTGTGATTATGGGTTAGTATGTGTTAGCTTTACAAGTCGATGAGTGTGACGATGTACACAACTAAACACACGTTTCTGTTTAAGTTGTTTCAAGTTTTCAGCGCTGAATATTAGTGTGACTCTTTTATGACTAATTATAGGGTAGTGCACCAAAGGGCGAGCGCAAAACATTCTTTATGAATAATGCAGGAAAAATCAGAACGGTGATTGTGGAGAAGGTCACTTGATGTTACACCTGGACCCTGGAAATGCATTTGACCCCAATGGTGTAGCTTGTTTACACTTTTTTTTTTGCACACAATCCTACGGGAAGCGACTGCATTTTTCCCGTCTTGTGGCTGCTTCCTATTTTAAAAGCCCTGATGCTGGCTTTTATTCATTACCTCCGCCAAGGAGGTATGTTTCCGGTAGCGTTGGTTTGTTTGTTGGTTTGTCTGTTAGCAACATTACGGGAAAAGTTATGAACGGATTGCTCTGAAATTTTTTCCAGAGGTGTGACTG